>JAKZJZ010001501.1:0-27361 GCA_022702705.1 Papilionanthe hookeriana x Papilionanthe teres | reverse complement strand
TTTGAAGCACGTGAGGATTCGTTTATTATTTGTAATTTTCGGATCTTGAAATGGCTACACATATAAAACCCAAAAATTGAGAACACGTGTGTATTTTTTTTCACCTAATTCATCAAGTATTTACATATATAAGATTCAAGCTTTGCTTTTGCACATATTCCACCTTTTTCTGTGCATAAAAGTGTGTTTTACTTGTAAGAACTTGAAGCTTTCCTTGCTTACTTGTAAGAGTTTGAAATTGTGAATTCTCTTTTTAAAAAATCTAAAAGGTATGGTGGCTTATACCACAAAATCCAAAGCTTAGAAGGCTACCCATGTTTAATTCTATAGGTTAACATGCCTTGAAGGTTATGTTGAGTTTTCTTAAGTTTGACATGTTTTACACTTTCTTCATTATGCCTTTATGTTGAGATGTTTCATTTGGAAGGCTATACATGTTTGATTCTTATGGGTTAGCATGTCTTGAAGGTTACTTTGAATTTCTTTGTTATATGGTTGGCCTTCTCTTAGCTAACCTCGAACTTTCACATACACATCACCCAAATTTTAAAGTATTCACATACATCTCACATAAATTTCACTTTCCACATACACATCCACTTTTACATACACCCACACTCTCACTTTTACATGCATGCAACAACTACACTTTACATAAAATATTGCGGTGTTAAGTATCTTGAGTTGGTTTAAATGTTATCTTTACTGCCCCTATGTTAAAAACTGCATTGTTTGACACTTCTTGAGTTGGTTTAATGTTATTTTTGCTGCCCCTATGTTAAAAACTGCATTGTTTGACACTTCTTGAGTTGGTTTAAATGTTATCTTTTCAGTCCCTATGTTAAAAGCTGCATTGTTTGACATTTCTTGGGTTGGTTTACATATTATCTTTGCTGCCCCTATGTTAAAATCAGCATTGTAACAACCTTACAAGTTGGTTTAAATGTTTTCTTTACTACCCTCACTTAAAATCTGCATTGGTGAGCATCATTTGTGGTACTTTCATGTGAGAAAATGAGAGTAAAAAAAATGGAAAGAGAGGAAGAAGGAAAGTAAGAAAATGTGGGAGTGTGAAAAGAGAAAGAAGTGAGAAAGAAAAAAAAAGGAGAAAGAAGTGAGAAATAAAAAAATAGAAGGAAGTGAGAAAGAAAAAAAAGGAGGAGAAGGTGGAGAGGGAAGTTTCGTGCTAACCTCATGTCGGCATTATTTTTAGGTTGTATTGTATTTTAAAAGGGGGGTCGCCTAACAGAAGTTGTCGGCGAATTTAAATTTTAAATTTAATTTAAATATATATAATTTAGAAAGTAGTATTTGATTTTGAAAATAATTTTTAAATTTGAAAGTTTTAAGATATGAGATTAAACCGATCTCACATCCCCAAATAGTTTATATAAACGAGCACCGCACCACAAACCGTATATCTATCCCTAAGGATAGACACACTGCTTGATGGTGGGGCTTGATCAAATAAACTAGAAGTTTTGTGACATCCGTTTGGTTTGCGAACCAATTTTATAAGCCGACAAATTCCCCTGCTTAATATGAAAATATCAAACAGGGTTTATATTACCTGGGTTCTTTAAAATTCCCTATAAGGGCAAGCCCACATAGTTAATTACATCTTAAGTGACGGGAATCACCTAAGAAAACTCTCGATAATAATCAATAATTCCGCTTTCAAGAATTTCAAAGTTTAAGGTTTTCAAAGATTGAATTTTGGAATTTCAATAGGGAATGGATCAAATTTTGGAACATTTTGTTTTGTGAATCCAAAGGAAGAGAGGTAGGAGAAATCAACTGATTCGAAGTGAACTTCGATAATTTCCCGACTATCCTATTGTTTGTCTTGAATTTAGGAAAGTCCTAATGTTTATTTGATATTTCAATCTTGCCGATTTCAATTAATTAGGGCTTATATTTGTATGATAAAATCAAACAAATAGCACTAGAAGATGTGAGGGTTTATTGTCGTATCGGACGACTACCTCGGAATCCTAAGACCGGTTAGGGCTTAATTTGCAATGCAAATGCCTAACGAAGAGTTGAGGATTTATGTTGCACTAGGCAAGCTACCTCGAAGTCCTATGGCTTGGTTGTTTTAATTCTAGGAAAGTTTCTTTGAAGTAGACTCGGGTTTTGCTTGATGACGATGGTCGTCTTGCCCACCATGCTCCGAGCTCCTTGTTGTTGCGAGAGGTTTAGTTTTAGAAATCATAAATCGGGAGTTGAGAAAAGTGTTTTGGTTTAGAGAAAATCTTAAAATCCAAGTGTTTTTTATGTTTTATTTAAAACAAATCTTAAAGTTGATTATAACGACACGGTTAAGATCCCACGGTTCCATCCTTCCGGCATCATTATTTTTATCGGATTCACTTAGTCCGGATGAATTTGCTAAACTCAGCTGAATGAGTTCCACACTTTCATTTAGACCGTGGGAAATCCCGTTAGCAACACGTAGGTTACATCATCCGAGGTATTCCCGATCATCCAACGGGACGTTTTAATTTAGTTGTAATTGTAGTTTTATGTTCGTTTGTGATTAAATTTTGAGTTGTTTTATATTTTGAAATGTTGTGGCGGTGAATTTTATCTTGCAATGACTTTTAACTTAATTTTGGTTTCGGTTTTAGGGCTATCCTAAAGGTGTGGGTTTTCATGCAACGAGTTGTTTTATCATGCAAGAAAAAAATAAACGCGATTACTAATAAAGTAAATTGCAATAATGTAAATTGCTTGGAAAATAAATTGCGGGAAAGTAAATTGCAATAATACAAATGCGTACACGGAGGGTCTTCCCGTCATCCCAAACTGCACTTAAAACACAATTAGCATATTTAAGCAAGTTCCTAGGTAAAGCTAAGGGAAAGGTTATGGTTTTCTACCAAATTCCTAATCCTATAGCTAGTCATTTCCTATGACGTCTAGGTTCTTTGTGTTTTGGTTTAAGGACGATTTTCTTCATCGAAGAATAATCAAATTCAATTGTTCTTATAAATGTCCTATCATATTGAGAAAGTGCTTAAGAAGGATCTTAAACATCTTTTCAATATTTCGGGATTGTTTTAAGTTCAAATGAATTTAATTATACAAATGAATTAATCGTCCAAGAATTTCAAGTTTTGTTAACTTGCTCGATGAACTAGGACATTTGAATATCACTATGAGTGAAGTGACACTTCATTTAATGTTTTATTTAGGAGTTATAATAACTAAAGCTTTCGAGGGTAAGTTAGTATTCAAATGATTTGGTTTAAGTTAAAGAGTTTAAATTTGGAATAGTGTTCAAGTTGTTTTTAAATTTATTTTCTTTCGTTTTAGGTGATGTTATATTTAATTCAATTTAATTTAATTTTAATTGAGTTTTAATTTAATTTAATTTAATTTAATTTAATTTAATTTGATTTGATGTTTAATCAATTTGATTTGATTTAACTTTAATTTGATTTGATTTAATTTAATTTAATTTAATTGTTTAATTTAATTTAATTATTTAATTTAATTTAATTTAATTGTTTAATTTAATTTAATTTAATTTAAATTCAATTTAATTTAATTTAATTTAATTTAATTGATTTAATTTAATTTTAATTTAATTTAATTTAATTTAATTTGTTTTAATTTGATTTAATTCAATTATTTAATTTAATTTTAATTTAATTTTTAATTAAGTTTTATCTTTAATTTTAATTGAAATTTTTGAAAGAGTTTAATAATTTAATTTTAGTTTAATGATTAAGTCTTTTAATATTTTGAATTTGAGTTATCATTTTAATTAAGGATTGAATATTAATGAGATAATTAATTTAGGGATTTTTAAATTAAAGAATAAATCTCTTCCTAATAATATCCCTATTTTAATAATTCCGATTTTATTATTCTTCCAAATTTAATCAATTATTTAATTAAAGTTTAATCATTTTGAAATTGTTTAATGGGTTTCTACCCTTTAATTATTTAAATTTCAATCATCCAAATCAGATTAAGATCAAATATTTTACTTGTTGATTTCTTATTAAACCTAAAGTTTTAATTAAGGATTAAAGATTTTAATTACCATTTTACCCTTTAAGCTTAATAATTTCATAACTCACTAAATTGAACTTAAATGAACTTGAAATTTTTATGTGACTTCACTCATATGTCAATAAAGACATGAGAGGAGAAAATGTGATTTTTCTGTATTTAATTTATTTATATAATTATTTTTGGTGGAAAATAGAGATTTTCAAGGAAAATTTGATAACATGACCAAAGGAAAGTTTCTGTCCTTAAGAAAATTAGGGGACATTCCTAATGACTAGAGAAGCACTTGGACCAATTTTGGTGATTTTTTGAATTATATTATTTTTATTATAATTATTTTGAGTTTTGGAGTGTTAATTAATTTAAAAATAAAATAAATATTGAAAGATGGATTTTATATTTTTCAAAAATCTCTCTGATATCAAGGAAACCAGAGAATCAAATTTTGCAATTTTCTGATTTTTCTATGATTTATAATAATTATTTTAGTGAAAATGTTAGAAAATACATTTTTTTTAATTTTAAAATTACCCTAGGGCTTTAAAATTCAATATCTCACTAAATAGACCTAAGAAAAATGTGGGGTTTGTTCCTAAGTGATTAAAATTCAAAATGTGACATTTTGGTGAATTTTATTATTTTTGTGATTTTTATTATTTTTCAATTATTAAAAATATTAAAATATTATTAAAAATCAACTTTTTTAGAAAATTGAAATTTTAATTTTCTTAGGTTTCCCTGATATCAGAGAGGCTCCAAAACCAATTTGGTGAATTTTTAAAAAGTATTTTAAAAGTTATGAATTTTTAAAGTTTAAAATGGCTAAGTGGCTTAATTAACCCAATTAGTGGGGTTAACCAAGTCCAATTGACCTCAAATTTTTATGGTGGATTCCTCTGATCCTAAAGGTCAGTGGAGAATTGATTTCAAGTCAATTTGATGCCCGGTTAACTCTAATTAATTAAAGACCTATTTTGGGTGTTTAAGCCGATTAGGGTTAATGCGAGTGAATTAACTCAAGTCCTATTTTTCCTAGAGTTCTCTGGTCATAAGGAACATCACCAAATATTTCTAGAATTTATTTCACAACATGCTAATTTTTGGAATTAAAATACTCAAAACGACAACATGCATTTGAAAAATAAATAACTTTTCACAGAGATGGCCTACGACCTTGGAAAATTCGGGGAATGTTCCCAAGTTCGAGAGGCTTCAAAGCCCTATGGTCTCATGCCATGGTGAATTGTATACATGCATGGAGAATTAAATGTATGCAGAGAGTAAATAAATCATAAAAAATAAAATACTTAATGAAATTAAATGATTTCTTTTCCACATTATTCTCCTACTGTTCATCTGAGCAAGAGGGTATTTTTATTTTATTTTTGTGATTTTTCTACACAAAGATATGGATTTTTGAAGTTTAGGGAATTAAATAAATAAGAAAATACCCTAATTTTCTATTTATCCACGCGGCGCCGGCGCATCCTCGGCGACTCCGAAAGGCCGCGCGGCGCGCTCCCGTTCGACGCCGCCACTCGAGTCGGCGGCCGGGCCCCGCGGTTCTCGCACCGTTTCCTGGTCCGACGCCATCCGAGCCGTTCGTCCGCGCGTGTATTGAATGGACGGCATCCGTTCATCGTCCCCAAGTGTCCTCGCCCGATAGCCGTCCACACTAAATCCCTAATATCTCACTCGATACTCGATGGATTTTTATGTTCTTATGCTCTATGGATTCGTCTTGAAGAGACGAACACATCTATACGGCTAACATGCATTGAAACTAAGGCATTCGAAATGAAGAATCTCCAGAAGCTCGGGATGGAGAGTTAGCTCATACCTTGGCTCGGAGAAGTGTGGCTTCGATCCGAGAGTTGTTGCACCTTCGATTGGGTCCGGCAAGCTCCGGATGAAGTCTCCTGGTGCAGTGAATTGTACGGATATGATTTCGACCAAGCCCGATCACAAAGCTTGGAGGTCTGGAGCAACTGGGTGGCTCTGGAGATGGGGCTTTTGGTGGTGGACACCTTCCCTTGGTGCAGTGAAGGTGTAGAGCCAATCGATTTGGGAATTGGCTCATCTGTGGAGAAGTGTCCTGGTTTTTGGGCTAAAGTTTGAGCTCGAAATTGGGCTCGGCTAGAAGGAATTGGGGTGGAATTCGGTGGGGATCGGGTGCTCTATGTGTAGAGAGTGATGCGGGTGATTTTGGCGAGTTTCCTTAAGGTTTTTGTTTCGGCACCTCTCATGGCCGAGAGGGGTGGAGTTTAAATAGGAGAGGGTGGAAGGCCTCTCGGAGGGAGTTAGGGCTTGGGATCGAGTTGCTGCGGTGAGGAGAAGATCGGCCATGGTGACCACTGGGCATGGGGCGGCTCGGCAAGTGAGAATTTCAATGTTGGCTCACATGTGAGCTCTCGGCCATGGTGTTTTCCGGCGGCACGGTGGCCGGCCGGCCGAGCAATGGTCACCATCTTGGTCGGGTGGGTCGGGGCTGGGGTTTAGTGTAGGCGATTGAGGTTTGACATGTGTAAAGGAGTTTGATTTAAATGGAATGGGAGAAGGCTCACTTTGGCTTGGTTTGGGTCAACCCACCATTTTGGGCTTGGTGCACCCTTCCAAGCTCGATTTTGAGCTGAGGGAATCATTTAGGTCGGCTTAGAAGGAGTGGTGAAGTCTCCATCCATGATGAGGTGGCTAAACATGGTTTAGTGTGTGACATGATTAAGGTAAAAAAGGGTTAAAGGAGGTTTAAGAAAGAACCCCCTCTTCTTGCCATAAATGGACTAATGACAAGTCAAAGCCCTCATGGCTTCATGTGGCTTGAGAATGGCTTGTTCATGGCTTCATTTGGCTTGGGAAAAGCTTGGGTCGATTTCATGAAAATGGGTTTTAAGAATTTTTGGATGTTTTGATGGAAATTTGTATGAAACTTGATTTGGAATAATTTGATGGTGATTTTAGGACTTAGGTAATGGATTTAATTAAATGGATGACAAATCGAGATGTCATGTGGGCTTTAGGGTAGATTTGGGCTTTTGAATTTTGAAGGAAATGGGCTTTTAAGAAGGTTTAAGGGAAGTGGGCTTTTAAGTTTAAGGATGTGTTCATGGATGGGAATTTTTGTAGAAGTTTGGGCCAAATAGTTGTTGGTTTTGGTTTAGGGATGTTTCATGAATAATTTGAAATAGATTTAAGGTGGTTTGGGTTTGAATTGGGTTGAATTTGGGTTTATTTGGTAAATGGGCCAATGTAGGTCAAATTAGGCTAACTTGGGCCAATGTTGGGCTAGGGTTGAAATTGATGTAAAATAAATGTTAAGAAATGTTTATGGGAGTGTTTCAAAGAGGTTTTGGCTTTGGTTGGGTTTTAATTTTGAGGTTTGGGCCTATTTGGGTTAGATTTGGGTTTAGGTCGAAATTGGGCTTTTTGATTTTGGGTTGAATTTGAGTGGGGTTTGGGTCAAAATCTTGGGCAAATCATGTTAGTGTTTTGTTTATGAGGATGTTAAGGAAGGTTTAGAAAAGATTTGGGGTTAATTGGAGTTGAATTGGGTTAGTTTGGGCTAAGTTTGGGTCATGGGTCCAAATTTGGGCTTTAAGGCCCAAAGTGAAATTGGATCCAAATGTCAATCAAATTGGACTTGGATTTGGTCTAAATTGGTATTGGGAATGTTGAATTGAAGTTTAGAATTGAATTGGACCAGAATTTGGGTCAATTGGATAGGTTTGGTTTAACATTGGGTTCACTTTGGGTTAAAATGGGTCAATTTGGGGGTTTTGACAAAAGTAGGGTAAATTGATAAAATTGGCCCATGGTGTAGTTGGATAAAATGAAATTGGGAATATTTGGGATCTTCTGGAATTTTCTGGGAATTTTTTTTGAATTTTTGGATTTTTAGGCCAAGAAGGGTATTTTGGGTATTTGGAGGGTATTGGGGGGTATTTTTGGAATTTTTGGTATTTTTGGATATAGATGGTCAATTTGAGTGGTGTAGAAATGTTTGGGAATAATTTTGAAGAATTTTAGGTAACTTGGAAATTTTGCAAAAATTTGGGTTTCGAGGGTTTTGGGTAGGTTTAGTAGGTGTAGGGTCCGGGGGTCAAAAATTGAAAATTTGGGAAATTGAAGATTGGGTGAATTTGAGTGGGGTGAAATCATTTTGGTTGAGCCATGAAGCCATTTCAAGCCCATATGAGCCATGAAAGGACTCATTTGAGGCATTCACTATGTTGTTCACTAACCCTCTTAGCGAGGGCTTAGGGGTTAAGGACCATCCATGTGAATCACCTACATGAGTTAGGAGGTTAAGTTGGGTATGGGTGTGGTTTTAGGAGGTGTGTGGGAGTGTAGTGTGTAGGTGTAGTGTAAGTCGGCCCCCTCACCGGACCAAGCCACCCGGGGCGATCTAAGGCCAAAGAGTCCTATAGGAACTCATCCTTTAAACTTCCGCATTTGATTTCGACCCTCTAGGTGATTAGGGGTCTATAGTCGAGTTTGTGGAGTTTGCGGGGAGTTTAGAAGTGGTTTGAATTTCTAAAAGGCGGGTCCCGATTCTAGTCCTCTAAGATAGTCGAAAGGAAAAGCCTGAAGGCTAGATCCTAAGCACTAAAAAGAAGAAAGGAAGACCTCATCAAAAATGAGGTCGACAAATGGACCCCCGATAGGTGTGGTGAGTGACGGAGCACACCGCGCGTATTGGTGTTGACCGAAGCGATCAACAAAACCAACACGGATGTCCAGTGACGAACTTAGGACGAAGTAGAAGAGTTTCTGCTGGGGAGTGTCGAGTATATCTGCGAAACCGGAGATTCTTGAACTCTCGCCAGGGAAAGGAAAAGGAGGTGAATCCCGAATCACATGATGCGGGGAATTTCGACTTAGATTTTATTTTGTTTCAATTTAAGCTTTGATGTGTGAGTTTAAATTTTAGTTTGGAGTTTCGATTTAGATTGAAGTTTGTCGAAATTAATTTGAAGGATTTGATTTGAAATGAAAATTGGAATTACGAGGTTTTAGATGTAACATCTTCGACCTCGAAAGAAAATTGAATTGATTAGATTGAATCGTTGCGATGAGAAGAAATCTCGGAGCAATGCGGTGTTGGATGTAAAATTCTTAACCTCAAGAGTTTGATTTTGATGTATTTCATTGCGATAGGGAAATGATCCTAAAGCGATGCGGTCTTGGATGTAAAATCCTCGACCCGAAAGGTTTGGATTTGATGTATTTCGGTGCGATAGGGAAAGAATCCTAAAGCGGTGCGGTCTTGGATGTAAAATCCTCGACCCAAAAGTTGAATTTTGATGTATTTCGGTGCGATAGGAAAAGAATCCTAAAGCGGTGCGGTCTTGGATGTAAAATCCTCGACCCAAAAGTTTGATTTGATGTATTTCGGTGCAATAGGAAAAGAATCCTAAAGCGGTGCGAGTCTTGGATGTAAAATCCTCGACCCAAAAGTTTTGAATTTTGATGTATTTCGGTGCGATAGGAAGAGAATCCTAAAGCGAGTGCGATCTTGGATGTAAAATCCTCGACCCGAAAGTTTTGAATTTTGATGTATTTCGGTGCGATAGGAAAAGAATCCTAAAGCGGTGCGGTCTTGGATGTAAAATCCTCGACCCAAAAGTTTGATTTGATGTATTTCGGTGCAATAGGAAAAGAATCCTAAAGCGATGCGATCTTGGATGTAAAATCCTCGACCCAAAAGGTTGAATTTGATGTATTTCGAGTGCGATAGGAAAAGAATCCTAAAGCGGTGCGATCTTGGATGTAAAATCCTCGACCCAAAAGGTTGAATTTGATGTATTTCGAGTGCGATAGGAAAAGAATCCTAAAGCGAGTGCGATCTTGGATGTAAAATCCTCGACCCAAAAGTGTTTGATTTGATGTATTTCGGTGCGATAGGAAAAGAATCCTAAAGCGATGCGATCTTGGATGTAAAATCCTCGACCCAAAAGAGTTTGAATTTGATGTATTTCGGTGCGATAGGAAAAGAATCCTAAAGCGGTGCGGTCTTGGATGTAAAATCCTCGACCCAAAAGGTTTGAATTTGATGTATTTCGGTGCGATAGGAAAAGAATCCTAAAGCGAGTGCGATCTTGGATGTAAAATCCTCGACCCAAAAGGTTTGAACTTGATGTATTTCGGTGCAATAGGAAAAGAATCCTAAAGCGATGCGATCTTGGATGTAAAATCCTCGACCCAAAAGGTTGAATTTGATGTATTTCGGTGCGATAGGAAAAGAATCCTAAAGCGAGTGCGATCTTGGATGTAAAATCCTCGACCCAAAAGGTTGAATTTGATGTATTTCGGTGCTGATAGGAAAAGAATCCTAAAGCGATGCGATCTTGGATGTAAAATCCTCGACCCAAAAGTGTTTGATTTGATGTATTTCGGTGCGATAGGAAAAGAATCCTAAAGCGAGTGCGGTCTTGGATGTAAAATCCTCGACCCAAAAGAGTTTGAATTTGATGTATTTCGAGTGCGATAGGAAAAGAATCCTAAAGCGAGTGCGGTCTTGGATGTAAAATCCTCGACCCAAAAGGTTTGAATTTGATGTATTTCGGTGCGATAGGAAAAGAATCCTAAAGCGGTGCGATCTTGGATGTAAAATCCTCGACCCAAAAGGTTTGAATCTTGATGTATTTCGGTGCAATAAGAAAAGAATCCTAAAGCAGTGCAGTCTTGGATGTAAAATCCTCGACCCAAAAGAGTTGAATTTGATGTATTGATATTTTATTCGAGATCTGGAAGAAATTGAATTTGATTGAGACTTGAAGCTCGGAAAGGTTGAATTCGGAAATTTGGAAATTTGGAAGGATGAGTTTGAACTCGATTGAAATTCGATTTAAGATTTGATTTGAAATTTGAAAGATCAAGTTTGAAACTTTATCGAGATTGGATTTGGATTTTGATTGAGAATTTGATTTGAGATTTGGGAAGATGGAATTTGAAATTTGATCGAGAGTGGATTTGGAATTTGATTGAGAATTTGATTTTGAAGTTTGGAAGGATGGAATTTGATTTTGAAGTTTGAAAAGATTGAAATTTGATTCGAATTTGGAAAGATTGAATTTGAGATTTGTGTTGATTTCGTTTATCTTTTAATGGTTCAAATTTTATTTTGTTGTTTATTTAATGTTCATGTGAACTTGGTATTTGTCATTTTTCAGATTTTTTTTTATATTTTCGAATTTAACAGGAATGAAGTAGGATAAGATCCGGAAAGAGATCTTGATTTGGAGAAGAAAACGAGGAAAACTTTATTATCATGATTTTATTTATTTTAGCACATTTTATTATTTTTGGGTTCGGACCCGATCATAAGTAATTACTTCACCCGTGTTTCTTAGGGATGAAGAATTCATTCCTTCGAAACATCGAGTAGCGTAATATTTTTTCAAGTATCGTCCGTTGATTGGAAGCATATGTCGTTCTCACTGGCAATTCACTAGCTGGTAGGAACCTCACGAGTATCTCTGCTTCGACCACGAAACGGTCCTTCCCAAGTGGGTTCAAATTTTCCTCCTATCTTGCGGTGTGCGAGAATAGGTCTCTTGAGAACGAGAACTAAATCACCAACTTTGAAGGTTCTTGGGCGGACCGGTTTGTCATGGGCTTGAACCATCTTAGCTTGATATAGTTCTAAATTCTGTTGTGCTTACAAGTCTTTTCCCTTCCAAGCTTTCTAATTCTTCGAGTCGTAATCCGGCGTTTTCTTCGTCGTGATCTTATTTGCAATTGCAATTCGAGTGAAGGAAGGCTGAACCTCTAAAGGTAACACCTGCCTCGGACCCATACACCGGAGCGTAAGGTGTAGCTTGAGTAGGGGTTACGAAGGTTGTCCGGTAGAGCCCATAAGGCTTCTAACAATTTCTCGTGCCAATTTCTCTTATTATCGTCCGAGGTTTTCTTTAAGATTTGAACGAGAGTTTTATTAAAAGCCTCGGCGAGACCGTTTGCTCTTGGGTAGTAAATTGTCGAGTATCGCCGGTCGATTCCGTGTCTCACGACAAAATTGTTGATTTGTGTGCTTCGAATGCGACCCATTATACGAGATGATCTGCGCGGCACTCCGAAACGGTAGACAACTTGGTTCTTGAAAAGCTGCAGCACGTGGTGTGCTTTCACTTCTCTAAGTGGAGCCTTCGCCCACTTGGAAAAGTAATCCGTAGCCGCAAGAATGAAACGATGTCCTTTTGAAGATGGTGGTTCTATCGGACCCACTATATCCGTGCCCCAACATTCAAATGGCCACGACGCAATTGTCGGGTGTAGCACATTTGGAGGTTGGTGTAGAACCACTCCGTGCACTTGGCATTGATGGCGGCTCTTGGCGATTTTCATGCGGTCGGTCATCATCGAGGGCCGGTAGTACCCTAGTCTTTTAATTTTCATCTTCATTTTTGGACCCGGCGAGTGAGCGCCACGGAGTCACGAATGCACCTCTTTAACAATTTCACGGGCCTCGGACCCGCTTAGGCACCTTAGCCACATTTGATCAAAAGACCTTCGTATAATGTGTTGTTTATTAATGCGTAGGACGAGTTCTTTTCTTGATCCGATGGGCTAGCGACCTATCGTCCGGTAGCTTTCTGTTTGCGGGTAGTCTATCGATGGTCGTCGCCGATCTTCGTGTTTTTCGTCACTTCTTGCTGCTGATTCTTTTTCTTTTTCGATTTGTGTATCATGTCTATGTCAAGTCTGTGATAGGACTCGACGTCAGGTGAGCCGACACTTCCATCGATTCATCTTGCAAACAGGCAAATTCTTTTGCGAGACGGGCTAAAGCATCTCGCTAAAGCATTCTCTTTTCTAGGAATTTTGTAGATTGTCACATTTGGAATGCGTTCCAACAATTTGTATGGCATCTTGGAAGTATTGTTCGAGTCTTAGTTTAAAAATCTCGTATTGTCCAGCGATCCGTTGAATGATTAAGCGTGAATCCCGTAGATGTTGATGTACTGTTATCCCCATTTGAATAGTTAATTCCGAGTCCGTTATGAGGGCCTCGTATTACGCTTCGTTGTTTGTACACGGTTACGTCGAGTGGTAGGAGTATCTTAACATCCCCGCTCCGGTGTTATAAAGATTAGCCCGATTCCTGCCTTACCGGGCACTTTATCACTTGCGATTCTTCGTCTTTGTGTGCTTGAAGATGCTCCGTCGAAATACAATTCCCAACGTCGATCATCGGGGTCTTCTAGGCTCATTATTTGTTCATCCGGCGGATCGTCATTGAGAGGAGATTCGGCGGCAAAGGGTGTCTTTGCGAGGAAGTCTGCTAAGACTTGTCCCTTTACGGCACGCAGAGGCACGAAAGTTATATCGAATTGCAATAATATCATTGACCATCTGGCAAGTCTGCCGGAAAGTGTTGGACGAGTCATCAAGTATTGCAATGGATTAAACTTCGAAATCAAGTTGACCTTATGAGAAAGCATGTAGTGCTTGAGCTTTTGAGCGGCGAAGATCGAGGCCAAACAATGCTTTTCAATTGCGGGATACCTTACTTCCGTCGGGAGTAAACGACGGCTTAAGTAATAAAGAGCATTTTCTTTACCCTCATCATTGACTCAGGCTAACAGGGCTCAGAGAGAGTCGTCTAAAGCCGCGGTGTAAAGTATCGTCGATCTACACGAGGCTGAGACTGCTAAGACGGGAGGTGTCATTAAATATTGTTTAATGTCTTCGAAGGCCTTCGGCATTTCTCTTCCCAAATAAATTTGGCGTCCTTTTTAACTAGTGCCGAGAAAGGCTGACACCTACCGACGAGGTTTGAGATAAAGCGTCGAAGATATGCCGGCTTCCCTTGAAAAGATCGTAGTTGTTTTAAGGTTTTGGGAGGCGGCATTTCTAAGATAGCTTTAATCTTCTCCGGATCGATTTCAATTCCACGATGTCGGACAACGAATCCTAAGAATTTCCGGAGGTGACGCCGAAGGCGCATTTTAAGGGATTCATCTTAAGGTTAAATTGTCTTAATCGTTCGAAAACAATTCTCGAATCATACGAGTGGTTTTCCTTTACTTTGCTTTTGATGACGACATCGTCCACGTAGCATTCGACTTGATTGTGGATGAGATCATCAAAAATTCTTGTCATTGCTCTTTGGTAAGTTGCTCCTGCGTTCTTCGATCCGAATGGCATCACTCGTGTAGCAAAATACTCCGATCGGCGTTCCGAATGCTTGTAAGCTTTTCATCTTCTGGAGCCATTTTTATCTGGTTGTATCACGAAGATCCATCCATGAATGAGAATATTTCATGTGTCGAAGCAATATCGATCATCGGTTCCGGAATCGGTAGAGGAATTCATCTTTTGGACATGCCTTGTTTAAATCTCCGAAGTCCACACAAATTCGATCCGACCATTCTTCTTTACGGCGGCACTACGTTGGCTAGCCAAGTCGGGTATTGTTCTTCACGGGACAAATTTAGCGTCTATTAGCTTTTTAACTTCGGCTATGACTTGTTGTTCGATTTCCGGATGCATTCTTCTGGGACCTTGTACGTTGGAACGAAGTAGGATCCACTCTAACTTATGGATCGCAACCTGCGGGGCTAATCTCGGCATTTCATCGTAGTTCCAAGCAAAACGGTCCTTAAATTCCATTAACAATTTGATTATTTCTTCGGAGTCTTCTTTATTGAGTAAGGAGCTAACAAAGGTAGGTCTAGGCTCTTCGCTAGTACCCGAGTTAACTTCCGTTAACTCATCTATTGTAGATTTGATTTCTTCTTCGAATTCGGTGGAGCGTCTCCGATTTGTAAATCTTCGAGTTCGTCCGTAGTTTCCATGCGGTTTTCATTGGATTTGCGAGTGACAACCAAGCAAAATTCGGTATCGTCAGCCGACCCTGCGTGCCGAATCCGAGTCCATACTTTGAATTGGGAGGACGGCGGAGTTATTCCATAACTTTTCAAAATGTTGTGATTGGCCTTTTGTCCATTGTCGAGGTAAGAAACCACGTTGAATTAAATTTTGAACACGGGAGAGTACCACTCGAAAGGTAATTCCATTAATTCGATGAAGTGACATCTTCGAATTGTACATTATTTTCGGTTTTGGAGGAAGAAGCACCACGGTAGAATTTGATCGGCTTTGCACGCATCACTACGTACCTCTTTGACCTCCATACCCTCGATCTTATTAGAATGGATCGGAGTTAGGGTCATAGTATGTACGTAGTGGTTAATCTTCTCGTACATTGATTTGTATTCTTCGTTCTTTTCATCTTCGAGGGAGATCTTGTATTGCGGCTTCTTTCGACTTATTGTTGCTTGCTTCTTGCTTGATTTCTTTTTCTTCTTCGGAACTATCATCCCAATCAACATTGATGGTTGGTTTCTTACGTCCGATTGTCCTAGTGTCTCTACCACGGCCTCGTCCCCGGCCTCGACCTCGGATGCGAGTTGTGGAGAAACCTTCACCATCTCGCCGGAAGGGAGTGGTGAGTGACTGTTGGACTAGAACTTCAGGTTCTTCGTTGTCTCGAACTTTCTTTGCTTCATTTGTTATGGTATCTCTGGAGAAGATTGTTTTCTTTGGCGGTGCATAATAAGTCGCATCTTCATGGATTCCAATTTCATGTACGGAGAATGGTTGTAAGTCTCCTTTGATGCATTGTTCCCCTCCATCGTAATATTTGATGCAACGATGCGGAGATGATGGTACCATCCTGTTTTCATGTATCCATGGTCGGCCCGAGTAGAGCGTTGAACGACGTTTCGAATCGATTATATGAAATTTTGCGGTTGTCTTTGCTAAATCACCGGTCTTCATCGGTAGCGTTATTGACCCGAGGGCTCTTTCTCCTTTACGGTTGAATCCTCTTAATAACATTTTGTCGGCCTCGAGCTCACGAGCATCGATTTCCAAGTATGCTAGTGTTCGAAGACTCATTATATTGATTGATGCTCCTGGATCCACCAATACTGCGGAGAGCGTAAACTTCCCAATTGTAAGCTGAAATGTACGACGGTCGGTTGTGATCTGCATCCCAAGTAGTAGGTCATTGTCCGTGAAGGTAACACCTCGCTTGTTCCTTTAACGAGCAAACCTCATCCAAGGAATCTCCGGCCATTTGAGCTAAGCAAATTTCCGGATCAAGTAAGGCCTTGATCGAGCTTCTCTCATCTCCTTTGATAAGATGAGAGCATCGTAGATGCTCGGTTTAGCTCGGTAGTTTCCTAAGATGGGCTAGCACGTTGTAGTCCACTTTGTTCTCCTGTGTCTCGGCTTCTTCTCGAATGGGTATGTCTTCTGCTGGGGTTGGTTCTTCTTGAACAACCACACGCTTTCCTTTGTCTTTTGGACCCATTCTTGGAGGTAGAACTTTTCCACTTCTTAGGTTGACTTACGTAATTTCTTCGAATCTAGTATTGAGTTTGTCGGTGTCTCCTCACTGAATCGGAATGAGCTGGCTCTTCGGATTATCTTCCAAATGCGAAGGCTCTAACTCTATTATAGCTGGAGCTCCTCGAAACTCACGAGATAGATCCGTTGCTTGTTGAACTCTCGTAGCCTCCTTGATGGATGCCTTCTTCGTCATTTTGATCGTCGAGATCTTGTATGATTTGAGAATTGTTGTTGGTATCGAAATCGACGCCCGGATTGTCGCTAGTTACGTAATCGTTAGAAACGAGTCAAAACGTAGCCAACGCCATCACCCTTATCATTATATGATGTCACCGAAGTGAGCGGATAATCATATAAAATCGGAGGTTCGAGGGATTTCTCCCCCGAATCGGAAACAACTATCCTAGGATAAGCGGCCCCTAGTCCAGCCTTAGGAGTCTCGGTCCCCTCTTCTTCGTCGATTTTCTTCTTCTCTTCGATTGTCTCTGTCGAGGTGGTTCTTCTATCGCGAGTGATAGTACCGGTTTAACGAGGTCTCGAACTACGAATTGAAGCTCGCACCGAAGCGGTTCGGATGTTGTCTAAAATCTTCTTCGAAGATCTCGTCCGAGGCGGTAGTCCATCCATCGTCGGTTGCATAGGGATCCATCGGAATGACGGGATCGGTTGAGATAACATTGACGGAACCTCCTTTACGGGGTTCCTTCATGTACTCCTTCGGGATTGTTATATTTCCTTTCCGAAGGTTGTCGTTGAGCCGACTTTTGAAGGTAATGCGGTCTTCTATCTTGTGCCCAAGCATCCGATGGTAGGGGCAAAAGTTGGGATCACCTTTCTTGTTGACTTCCTCTCGGTCTTTTGGGCTCGCAGCGGTGGAAATCCGGAGTTTTCATTAAGCTACGGAACATCTTTGAGTGCTTGCTTCATTCTTGAACGGATATTCTCCGCTCGAAGCTCCCTCGATGTACGTTGCGGACGAGACGGTTGTTCATCTTGCGGAGACGATCGATAGTTGGACCGGGGTTGCTTGGTAATTTTGTTGTGGTTCTTTGCGGCCGTTACGGTGGTATTTGCATCGGTTGTTTGCCTTTGTCAGCTGCTGCAACGACCCCGATTTCTTTTCGAAAGTCTTCACCGGCTACGCTTGTCCGTCTTGTCGGCAAAACTTAATTGCTTCGCCTCTTCTTGCAAGCTTCCGGCCTTGCTTAACAACTTCTCAAAAGTCTTAATAGTGAATCCCTTGAGGAGAAGTGCTTATCGGGCCGTGAATGCTTTTAAGCAAGATGCCGATCGCATGTTGTTCTTGCGGTTGTGGTTCACACTTCATACTTAAATTTCTCCATCGAAGTATGTAATCCACTAGAGTTTCATTCGGCCTTTGTTTCTCTACCACTAAATCACCTATAGTGATGTGGTGCTGAGCTCCGGCAAATCGCTTAATGAAGAGGCTCTCTAGCTACGAGAATGTCTTTACGGATCCGTTGGGTAATTCGCATACCGGTCGAAGGCGATTCTCGACGGACGCTAACGAGCTGTCGGAAGAGTAGCGCATCGCTCCCGCCGGCATTGCAACAAGCGGCACGAAAGTGTGCGACATGCTTGTCGGGGGTTCCGGTTCCGTCGAAGGTCTTAAACGGAGGTGGTACGAAGCCCTTTGGGTATTGGACAGCGTCGAATTCTTCCGGGTAAGGTCTACCCGTCCGAATAGATGTCCCGTTCTTCGATTGTGCTAGGGCTTCTCGCATCTGTCTGTTCTACCAAGTTCTTGATATCCTTTTCGGGGATCATACTTTGTGTTGTATCCTTTTTCGGCTGGTCATCCCCATTGACGGATGTAATCTCCTTTCCTCCGTCTACGATGTGAATGACTACGGGGGTGTCTCTACTATGTGGTTGTACTTGACTTTGGAGAGTGGCTAGAAGCTACGGCCATCTCTTCCATCCTCTTCGCCATTTGAGCGATCGTGTCGTCCTTTTCCGAAGGCTGTCTCTTCATCGGTTCCGGCTCCTCTCTTTCTGCGTTGCGCGGGAGCACCTTGAGAAGATGATGAAGCTCGTGTCTCGACCATGTTGATTTCGCATATTCGTTGTCCATGAATTCCGATGAGTCGATCTCATCTCCGAACTTTTCTTCTCTTTCTTTTGCCAACCGTCGGATGTCGGTTCTCGGCTTTTCCATGGCATCTTCTAGCGGAGCTTTCGTGTATCTTTGTGGTTGTCATGCGATGGTTGCCGGGTCCTTTTTCACGAGTCCCCTTCATCGCGGTAGCACTTTCTTCGGATTCCGGCCTCTCGGCGAGACTTTCTTTCTCGAGTGCTGCATTTCGATCTCAAGTTTGCCCCGTAGTGGGACGCCACACCATCCTTCAGCGGCGGAAGGTCTATGACCGGATGGTGCATCGGCCGAATGCTTGGAAGGTGGTATCCTCCCTAATCCGTAACCACGATACTACGACGGGCGGGCTAGCCTTCATTCTCTTGCTTGGCTTTTCTATCATGACGGCGGGTTCTACTCGGGGCCCAAGACGGGATTTGGCCGGCACCCGCCCTATCCTTCGTAGAATTTCCGACACGGGCGGTTTTCCTTCTTCGCTAGCTTTTCTGCCAAAGTTTGCGGTCGAGCAAACGGCGTAGTTACGATTCTTTTCTTGCGGCTATCGTTGTAGTATGCGGTGCGTGGTAATGTGGCGACAATCTTTCGAACATTCTCTTCATCCTCGCGGCGGAGAGGGATGGAACCTGCTTCCTCCCAAAGTGGTATGTAGTCGAGGCGGTGGTGTATATTACGGTAACGGTGTATATTCGGCAACTGCGGAATTTCCTCCGGAAGGCAACCTCGGCGGCTACGGCTTCCACGGCGATCCTTCTATTTCTATTTCTTCTTTGGGTCTTTGTCGGCGAAGGAATCTTCGAGCTGGACCCGATTTCGAAGACGGAAGGTCTTACGGGAAGATCCGTACCCTCCGCGGTAACGGGTTTATCATAGTTACGGATTCCTTTCCCCTTTGATTTGGCGGAAGTCGGGGTAGGTGCGAGAACAACTAGACCGGTGGGGGTAGTGAGAACGGTCCTCCTGCGGACGGCGGTACTCCTCCTAGTCGGGACCCTTTGCGGGGAGGAAACTCTTGGGTCGACCTGAGGTTGAACTCGAGCGGTGGTTCCTCGGCTTCGGATACCTTGTTCGTCGGTGCTAAGAGGGAGACGTCGGTGACTTTGACGTTCGTGTTTTCAAATCCCTGTCCGAATCGGATGACCCCATTGTCGGGCGGTTCATCCTTATAGACGGCGAAGTCCGGTCCGTTGGTGAAGGAGAAAATCGGTTTCGGGGCTTCCATTTCGCGAGGTAGATTCGGTTGTCGGTCCCGAGTTATGCTTCTTTTCTTTAGGACGAAAAGGAATTGAAAAGAGTCCGAACGCATTCTTTGTTCATGTATTTATAAGAAGGAATTATTTGTTAAAAGAATCACTTATTAGAGGGTTTGTTTATTTAGAACGGAATGTTCGAAGGTGTAGAGAAGGTAAGGAATCGATTCGAAAGGAAAAGAAAGTCTTAAGCAAGACTTCCCGACTCGAAGGATCACTCCTAAACTAACACCTATTGGGGGTCCACCCCACCTCGAAATGAGGTAAAAGGATCTCGGAACCTCTCTGTTTAGGGGTGTTTAAACGAGTGGCTCCTAAATCCGAGAGAATGTTGGTATACTTGTTCGAAGATAGAAATGAACATAGTATTCCAACGGAAAGAAGGGTAGTTTGATCCATTAGGGACATGGATACACTACCGATTTTTGAAAACGAAATTATTTGATTATAATGGAGAGAGGAATTCTCCCAGTGAGTCGCCGAAATTGTCGGCATTATTTTTAGGTTGTATTGTATTTTAAAAGGGGTCGCTCTAACGAAGTTGTCGGCGAATTTAAATTTTAAATTTAATTTAAATATATATAATTTAGAAAGTAGTATTTGATTTTGAAAATAATTTTTAAATTTGAAAGTTTTAAGATATGAGATTAAACCGATCTCGCATCCCCAGAATAGTTTATATAAACGAGCACCGCACCATGAAGCCGTATATCTATCCCTAAGGATAGACACATCGCTTGATGGTGGGGCTCGATCAAATAAACTAGAAGTTTTGTGACATCCGTTTGGTTTGCGAACCAATTTTATAAGCCAGACAAATTCCTACGCTTAATATGAAAGTATCGAAACGAGGTTTATATTACCTGGGTTCTTTAAAATTCCCTATAAGGGCAAGCCCTATAGTTAATTACATCTTAAGTGACGGGAATCACCTAAGAAAACTCTCGATAATAATCGATAATTACGCTTTCAAGAATTTCAAAGTTTAAGGTTTTCAAAGATTGAATTTTGGAATTTCGATAGGGAATGGATCAAATTTTGGAACATTTTGTTTTGTGAATCCAAAGGAAGAGAGGTAGGAGAAATCAGCGATTCGAAGTGAACTTCGATAATTTCCCGACTATCCTATTGTTTGTCTTGAATTTAGGAAAGTCCTAATGTTTATTTGATATTTCGATCTTGCCGATTTCAATTAATTAGGGCTTATATTTGTATGATAAAATCAAACAAATAGCACTAGAAGATGTGAGGGTTTATTGTCGTATCGGACGACTACCTCGGAATCTTAAGACCGGTTAGGGCTTAATTTGCGATGCAAATGCCTAACGAAGAGTTGAGGATTTATGTTGCACTAGGCAAGCTACCTCGAAGTCCTATGGCTTGGTTGTTTTAATTCTAGGAAAGTTTCTTTGAAGTAGACTCGGGTTTTGCTTGATGACGATGGTCGTCTTGCCTATCATACTCAGAGCTCCTTGTTGTTGCGAGAGGTTTAGTTTTAGAAATCATAAATCGGGAGTTGAGAAAAGTGTTTTGGTTTAGAGAAAATCTTAAAATCCAAGTGTTTTTTATGTTTTATTTAAAACAAATCTTAAAGTTGATTATAACGACACCGGTTAAGATCCCGCGGTTCCATCCTTAGGCATCATTATTTTTATCGGATTCACTTAGTCCGGATGAATTTGCTAAACTCAACTGAATGAGTTCCACACTTTCATTTAGGCACGTGGGAAATCCCGTTAGCAACACGTAGGTTACATCATCCGAGGTATTCCCGATCATCCAACGGGACGTTTTAATTTAGTTGTAATTGTAGTTTTATGTTACGTTTGTGATTAAATTTTGAGTTGTTTTATATTTTGAAATGTTGTGGCGGTGAATTTTATCTTGCAATGACTTTTAACTTAATTTTGGTTTTCGGTTTTAGGGGCTATCCTAAAGGTGTGGGTTTTCATGCAACGGTTGTTTTATCATGCGAGAAAAAAATAAACGCGATTACTGATAAAGTAAATTGCGATAATGTAAATTCTTGGAAAATAAATTGCGGGAAAGTAAATTGCAATAATACAAATGCGTACACGGAGGGTCTTCCCGTCATCCCAACTGCACTTAAAACACAATTAGCATATTTAAGCAAGTTCTTAGGTAAAGGTAAGGGAAAGGTTATGGTTTTCTACCAAATTCCTAATCCTATGGCTAGTCATTTCCTATGACGTCTAGGTTCTTTGTGTTTTGGTTTAAGGACGATTTTCTTCATCGAAGAATAATCAAATTCAATTGTTCTTATAAATGTCCTATCATATTGAGAAAGTGCTTAAGAAGGATCTTAAACATCTTTTCAATATTTGCAGGATTGTTTTAAGTTCGAATGAATTTAATTATACAAATGAATTAATCGTCCAAGAATTTCAAGTTTTGTTAACTTGCTCGGTGAACTAGGACATTTGAATATCCTATGAGTGAAGTGACACTTCATTTAATGTTTTATTTAGGAGTTATAATAACTAAAGCTTTCGAGGGTAAGTTAGTATTCAAATGATTTGGTTTAAGTTAAAGAGTTTAAATTTGGAATAGTGTTCGAGTTGTTTTTAAATTTATTTTCTTTTGTTTTAGGTGATGTTATATTTAATTCAATTTAATTTAATTTTAATTGAGTTTTAATTTAATTTAATTTAATTTAATTTAATTTAATTTGATTTGATGTTTAATCAATTTGATTTGATTTAACTTTAATTTGATTTGATTTAATTTAATTTAATTTGATTTAATTTAATTAAATTGTTTAATTTAATTTAATTTAATTGTTTAATTTAATTTAATTTAATTTAAATTTAATTTAATTTAATTTAATTTAATTTAATTGATTTAATTTAATTTTAATTTAATTTAATTTAATTTAATTTGTTTTAATTTGATTTAATTCAATTATTTAATTTAATTTTAATTTAATTTTTAATTAAGTTTTATCTTTAATTTTAATTGAAATTTTTGAAAGAGTTTAATAATTTAATTTTAGTTTAATGATTAAGTCTTTTAATATTTTGAATTTGAGTTATCATTTTAATTAAGGATTGAATATTAATGAGATAATTAATTTAGGGATTTTTAAATTAAAGAATAAATCTCTTCCTAATAATATCCCTTATTTTAATAATTCCAATTTTATTATTCTTCCAAATTTAATCAATTATTTAATTAAAGTTTAATCATTTTGAAATTGTTTAATGGGTTTCTACCCTTTAATTATTTAAATTTCAATCATCCAAATCAGATTAAGATCAAATATTTTACTTGTTGATTTCTTATTAAACCTAAAGTTTTAATTAAGGATTAAAGATTTTAATTACCATTTTACCCTTTAAGCTTAATAATTTCATAACTCACTAAATTGAACTTAAATGAACTTGAAATTTTTATGTGACTTCACTCATATGTCAATAAAGACATGAGAGGAGAAAATGTGATTTTTCTGTATTTAATTTATTTATATAATTATTTTTGGTGGAAAATAGAGATTTTCAAGGAAAATTTGATAACATGACCAAAGGAAAGTTTCTGTCCTTAAGAAAATTAGGGGACATTCCTAATGACTAGAGAAGCACTTGGACCAATTTTGGTGATTTTTTGAATTATATTATTTTTATTATAATTATTTTGAGTTTTGGAGTGTTAATTAATTTAAAAATAAAATAAATATTGAAAGATGGATTTTATATTTTTCAAAAATCTCTCTGATATCAAGGAAACCAGAGAATCAAATTTTGCAATTTTCTGATTTTTCTATGATTTATAATAATTATTTTAGTGAAAATGTTAGAAAATACATTTTTTTTAATTTTAAAATTACCCTAGGGCTTTAAAATTCAATATCTCACTAAATAGACCTAAGAAAAATGTGGGGTTTGTTCCTAAGTGATTAAAATTCAAAATGTGACATTTTGGTGAATTTTATTATTTTTGTGATTTTTATTATTTTTCAATTATTAAAAATATTAAAATATTATTAAAAATCAACTTTTTTAGAAAATTGAAATTTTAATTTTCTTAGGTTTCCCTGATATCAGAGAGGCTCCAAAACCAATTTGGTGAATTTTTAAAAAGTATTTTAAAAGTTATGAATTTTTAAAGTTTAAAATGGCTAAGTGGCTTAATTAACCCAATTAGTGGGGTTAACCAAGTCCAATTGACCTCAAATTTTTATGGTGGATTCCTCTGATCCTAAAGGTCAGTGGAGAATTGATTTCAAGTCAATTTGATGCCTGGTTAACTCTAATTAATTAAAGACCTATTTTGGGTGTTTAAGCCGATTAGGGTTAATGCGAGTGAATTAACTCAAGTCCTATTTTTCCTAGAGTTCTCTGGTCATAAGGAACATCACCAAATATTTCTAGAATTTATTTCACAACATGCTAATTTTTGGAATTAAAATACTCAAAACAACAACATGCATTTGAAAAATAAATAACTTTTCACAGAGATGGCCTCGACCTTGGAAAATTCGGGGAATGTTCCCAAGTTCAGAGGCTTCAAAAGCCCTATGGTCTCATGCCATGGTGAATTGTATACATGCATGGAGAATTAAATGTATGCAGAGAGTAAATAAATCATAAAAAATAAAATACTTAATGAAATTAAATGATTTCTTTTCACATTATTCTCCTCCATTCACTGAGCGAGAGGGTATTTTTATTTTATTTTTGTGATTTTTCTACACAAAGATATGGATTTTTGAAGTTTAGGGAATTAAATAAATAAGAAAATACCCTAATTTTCTATTTATCCACGCGGCGCCGGCGCATCCTCGGCGACTCCGAAAGGCCGCGCGGCGCGCTCCCGTTCGACGCCGCCACTCGAGTCGGCAGCCCGGGCCCGCGGTTCTCGCACCGTTTCCTGGTCCGACGCCATCCGAGCCGTTCGTCCGCGCGTGTATTGAATGGACGGCATCCGTTCATCGTCCCCAAGTGTCCTCGCCCGATAGCCGTCCACACTAAATCCCTAATATCTCACTCGATACTCGATGGATTTTTATGTTCTTATGCTCTATGGATTCGTCTTGAAGAGACGAACACATCTATACGGCTAACATGCATTGAAACTAAGGCATTCGAAATGAAGAATCTCCGAAGCTCGGGATGGAGAGTTAGCTCATACCTTGGCTCGGAGAAGTGTGGCTTGATACGAGAGTTGTTGCACCTTCGATTGGGTCCCAGCAAGCTCCGGATGAAGTCTCACGGTGCAGTGAATTGTGCGGATATGATTTCGACCAAGCCGATCACAAAGCTTGGAGGACTGGAGCAAGCTGGGTGGCCTGGAGATGGGGCTTTTGGTGGTGGACACCTTCCCTTGGTGCGAGTGAAGGTGTAGAGCCAATCGATTTGGGAATTGGCTCACTGTGGAGAAGTGTCCTGGTTTTTGGGCTAAAGTTTGAGCTCGAAATTGGGCTCGGCTAGAAGGAATTGGAGTTTGGAATTCGGTGGGGATCGGGTGCTCTATGTGTAGAGAGTGATGCGGGTGATTTTGGCGAGTTTCCTTAAGGTTTTTGTTTCGGCACCTCTCATGGCCGAGAGGGGTGGAGTTTAAATAGGAGAGGGTGGAAGGCCTCTCGGAGGGAGTTAGGGCTTGGGATCGGTTGCTGCGGTGAGGAGAAGATCGGCCATGGTGACCACTGGGCATGGGGCGGCTCGGCAAGTGAGAATTTCAATGTTGGCTCACATGTGAGCTCTCGGCCATGGTGTTTTCCGGCGGCACAGTGGCCGGCCGGCCGAGCGATGGTCACCATCTTGGTCGGGTGGGTCGGGGCGGGGGTTTAGTGTAGGCGATTGAGGTTTGACATGTGTAAAGGAGTTTGATTTAAATGGAATGGGAGAAGGCTCACTTTGGCTTGGTTTGGGTCAACCCACCATTTTGGGCTTGGTGCACCCTTCCAAGCTACGATTTTGAGTTGAGGAATCATTTAGGTCGGCTTAGAAGGAGTGGTGAAGTCTCCATCCATGATGAGGTGGCTAAACATGGTTTAGTGTGTGACATGATTAAGGTAAAAAAGGGTTAAAGGAGGTTTAAGAAAGAACCCCCTCTTCTTGCCATAAATGGACTAATGACAAGTCAAAGCCCTCATGGCTTCATGTGGCTTGAGAATGGCTTGTTCATGGCTTCATTTGGCTTGGGAAAAGGTTGATTTGATTTCATGAAAATGGGTTTTAAGAATTTTTGGTATATTTTGATGGGAATTTGGATGAAGCTTCATTTGGGATAATTTGATGATGATTTTAGGACTTAGGTAATGGATTTAATTAAATGGATGACAAATGGAGATGTCATGTGGGCTTTAGGGTAGATTTGGGCTTTTGAATTTTGAAGGAAATGGGCTTTTAAGAAGGTTTAAGGGAAGTGGGCTTTTAAGTTTAAGGATGTGTTCATGGATGGGAATTTTTGTAGAAGTTTGGGCCAAATAGTTGTTGGTTTTGGTTTAGGGATGTTTCATGAATAATTTGAAATAGATTTAAGGTGGTTTGGGTTTGAATTGGGTTGAATTTGGGTTTATTTGGTAAATGGGCCAATGTAGGTCAAATTAGGCTAACTTGGGCCAATGTTGGGCTAGGGTTGAAATTGATGTAAAATAAATGTTAAGAAATGTTTATGGGAGTGTTTCAAAGAGGTTTTGGCTTTGGTTGGGTTTTAATTTTGAGGTTTGGGCCTATTTGGGTTAGATTTGGGTTTAGGTCGAAATTGGGCTTTTTGATTTTGGGTTGAATTTGAGTGGGGTTTGGGTCAAAATCTTGGGCAAATCATGTTAGTGTTTTGTTTATGAGGATGTTAAGGAAGGTTTAGAAAAGATTTGGGGTTAATTGGAGTTGAATTGGGTTAGTTTGGGCTAAGTTTGGGTCATGGGTCCAAATTTGGGCTTTAAGGCCCAAAGTGAAATTGGATCCAAATGTCAATCAAATTGGACTTGGATTTGGTCTAAATTGGTATTGGGAATGTTGAATTGAAGTTTAGAATTGAATTGGACCAGAATTTGGGTCAATTGGATAGGTTTGGTTTAACATTGGGTTCACTTTGGGTTAAAATGGGTCGATTTGGGGGTTTTGACAAAAGTAGGGTAAATTGATAAAATTGGCCCATGGTGTAGTTGGATAAAATGAAATTGGGAATATTTGGGATTTCCTGGAATTTTCTGGGAATTTTTTTGAATTTTTGGATTTTTAGGCCAAGAAGGGTATTTTGGGTATTTGGAGGGTATTGGGGGGTATTTTTGGAATTTTTGGTATTTTTGGATATAGATGGTCAATTTGAGTGGTGTAGAAATGTTTGGGAATAATTTTGAAGAATTTTAGGTAACTTGGAAATTTTGCAAAAATTTGGGTATTCGAGGGTTTTGGGTAGGTTTAGTAGGTGTAGGGCCCAGGAGTCGAAAAATTGAAAATTTGGGAAATTGAAGATTGGGTGAATTTGAGTGGGGTGAAATCATTTTGGTTGAGCCATGAAGCCATATCAAGCCCATATGAGCCATGAAAGGACTCATTTGAGGCATTCACTATGTTGTTCCTAACCCTCTTAGCCGAGGGCTTAGGGGTTAAGGACCATCCATGTGAATCACCTACATGAGTTAGGAGGTTAAGTT
>JAKZJZ010001500.1:0-27365 GCA_022702705.1 Papilionanthe hookeriana x Papilionanthe teres | reverse complement strand
GGTTTCGTCCTAAAGGTGCGGGTTTTCATGCAATCGTTGTTTATCATGCAAGAAAAATAAATACGATGCAATTAAATAAATTACAATTAAAATAAATTGCAATAAAATAAAAGCGTACCCTGGAGGATCTTCCCGTCATCCCAAGCCGCACTTAAAATACAAGTAATATTTAAGCAAGTTCCTAGTAAAGCTAAGGGAAAGGTTTATGGTTTTCTACCAAATTCCTAATCCTATGACTTAGTCGTTTCCTACGACGTCTGAAGTTCTTCGTGTTTTTAGTTCAAGACGATTTTCTTCATCAAAGAACAATTAAGTTCAATTGTTCTGTAAATATCCTATCATATCGAGGAAGTGCTTAAGAAGAATCTTAAACATCTTTTCAATATTTCTGTAGATCGTTTCAAGTCCAAATGAATTTAATCGTGTAAATGAATCGATCGTCCGAGGTTTTCAAGTTTTGTTAACTCGTCAGTTGAATCTGTGACATTCGAATGTCCCATAAGTGAAGTAACATTTCATTTTAATGTTCTATTTGGGAGTTACGATAACTAAAGCTCCTAAGCGGCAAAATGATATCTTAATGATTTCGCGATTCAAATTTAAGTTCAAATTAATGATTTAAGTTCGGAATAGTTGTTCAAGTTATCTTAGATTTATTTCTTCATGTCTTAAGCGAGGTTATTTAATTCAACTTAATTTAATTTAATTTAATTTAATTTAATTTAATTTATTTAATTTAATTTCGATTTGATTTAATTTAATTCAATTTAATTTATTTCGATTTAATTTAATTTAATTTAATTTAATTTAATTTAATTTAATTTAATTTAATTTAATTTAATTTAATTTAATTATTTAATTTAATTTAATTTAATTTAATTTAATTTAATTTATTTAATTTAATTATTTAATTATTTAATTTAATTTAATTTGTTTATTTAATTTAATTTAATTTTAATTTAATTTAATTCAACTTTTAATCTTAATTTAATTTAATTTTAATTGAAAATTTTTCGAAAGAGTTTAATGATTTAATTTTTATTTAATGATTAAGTCCTTTAATATTTTAAATTTGAGTTATCATTTTAATTAAGAGTCGAGTATTAATGAGATGATTAATTTAGGATTTTTAAATTAAAGAATAAATTTCTTCCTAATAATATCCCTATTTTAATAATTCCAAATTTATTATTCTTCCAAATTCAATTAATTATTTAATTAAAGTTTAATCATTTTAAATTGCTTAATGGGTTTCTATCCTTTAATTATTTAAATTTCAATCATCCAAATCAGATTAAGATCAAAATATTTTACTTGTTAATAATTTTTATTAAACCTAAAGTTTTAATTAAGGGTTAAAATTTTAATTACCATTTTGCCCTTTAAGCCTAATAATTTCATAACTCACTAAATTGAACTCAAATGAACTCGAAATTTTTATGTGACTTCACTTATGTGTCAATGAAGACATGAGAGGAGAAAATGTGATTTTTCTGTATTTAATTTATTTATATAATTATTTTTTGTAGAAAATAGAAATTTCCAAGGAAAATTCAATAATATGACCAAGGGAAAGTTTCTGTCCTTAAGAAAATTAGGGGACATTCCTAATGACCAGAGGACCACTTGGACCAAAGTTTGTAATTTTTTGAATTATATTTTATTTATTAGAATTATTTTAAGTTCTGGAGTATTAATTAATTTAAAAATAAAATAAATGTTGAAAAATAAATTTTATAATTTTTAAAATTCTCTCTGATATCAAGGATTCCAGAGAACCAAACTTTGCAATTTTCTGATTTTTCTTTGATTTATTATAATTATTTTGGTGAAAATGCTAGAAAATATATTTTTTAATTTTAAAATTACCCTAGAGCTTTAAAAATTAATATCTCACTAAATAGACCTAGGAAAAATATGGGACTTGTTCCTAAGTGATTAAAATTCAAAATATGACATTTTAGTGAATTTTATTATTTTTGTGATTTTTATTATTTTTTAATTATTAAAAATATTAAAATAATATTAAAAATCAACTTTTTTAGAAAATTGAAATTTTAATTTTCCTAAACTCCCTGATATCAGAGAGACTCCAAAACCAATTTGGTGAATTTTTGAAAGATATTTTGAAAGTTATGAATTTTTAAAGTTTAAAATGGCTAAGCGGCTTAATTAACCCAATTAGTGGGGCTAACCAAGTCCAATTGACCTCAAATTTTTATGATGGGTTCCTCTGATCCTAAAGGTCAGTGGAGAATTGATTTCAAGTCAATTTGATCTATGGTTAACTCTAATTAATTAGAGACCTATTTTGGGTGTTTAAGCCAATTAGGGTTAATTTAAGTGAATTAACTCAAATCCTATTTTTCCTAGTGTTCTCTGGTCATAGGAACATCACCAAATTTTCCTAGAATTTATTTCACAACATGCTAATTTTTGAAATTAAAATACTTAAAATCAAGCAATATGCATTTGAAAAATCAATAACTTTTCACAGAGATGGCCTCGACCTTGGAAAATTCAGTGAATGTCCCTAAGTTCGCAGGCTTCAAAAGCCCTATGGTCTCATGCCATGGTGAATCGTATGACATGCATGGAGAATTAAAACAATGCAGGGAGTAAATAATTAATTAAAAATAAAATACTGGACAAAATTAATTAATTTCTTTTCCACATTATTCTCCTCCGTTCACCGAGCAAGAGGGTATTTTTATTTTATTTTTGTGATTTTTCTACACAAAGATATGGATTTTTAAAGTTCTCGGAATTAAATAAATGAAAATATTCCTATTTATCTACTTATCCACGCGGCGCCGCGTCAACCCTGGGCAGCCTCCGAAATGCCGCGCGGCGCGCTCCCATTCGACGCCGCCATCCGAGTCGGCAACCCGGCCCCGCGGTTCTCGTACCGTCTCCTCGGTCCGACGCCATCCGAGCCGTCCGTCCGCGCGTGTATTAAATGGACGCGCATCCGTTCATCGTCCATGACCGGTGCGATCCCGTGACCGTCCACACTCTAACCCTAAGAACTCACTCGATTCTCAATGGATTTTCGTGTTCTTATGCTTCTACGGATTCGTCTCTCAAGAGACGAACACATCCATACGGTAAACATGCATCGAAATTAAGGCATTTGAAATGGAGAATCTCCGTAAGCTCGGGATGAAGAATTAGCTCATACCTTCGCTCGCAGAAGTGAAGCTTCGATCCGAGAGTCGTCGCACCTTCGATCGGATCCCGGCAAGCTCCGCATGAAGTCTCCCGGTCCGGTGAATCGTCTAGGTCGAACTTCGACCACACCCGATCACAAAGCTCGGAGTCCGGAGCAACCGGGTGGCCCCGAGATGGGGCTTTTGCTCGGTGGACACCTTCCCTCGGTCCGGTGAAGGTGTAGGACCAATCAATTCGGGGATTGGTTCACCGCGGGGAAGTGTCCCTGGCTTGGCTCGGATTTCAACTCTGAAATCGAGCTCACAGAGAGGAAATGACAGGGGATCTCACCTGGGATCAAGTGCTCGTGTATGAGGAGGGGTCTCGGAACAATTTTGCGCAGTTTCGGCAAGGTTCAGTGCAACTCTCCTCTCATGGCCGAGAGGGGGTGGTGTTTAAACAGCATGGCCGAGGCTCTCCTGTGGGTGGCCAGGGTCGGGATCACCGCTCCGGTGACGGGAAGAACAACCATGGTGACCACTGGGCATGGGGCAGCTCAACGAAGGTGGAATTCCAAAGTCGGCTCACTCCCGAGGTCTCGGCATGGCGTTTTCCGCGATCGGGTGGCCGACCGGCCAGCATGGGTCACCCTCAAGGTCGAAGTGGTCGTGGTCGAGTGCTTGTGCAAGCAATCGCAATGGCCAAGTGTAAAGGCTTTGATCCAAAGTAGAATGGGGCATGGCTACTTTGGGTCTAAATGGGTCAACTCACCCATTTGGGCTTGGTGCACCCTTCAAGGTCGGCCTTGGAGCATGGGGGATCAAATGGATCAACTTGGCTGGCATGGAGAAGTCTCCATCCAAATATATTCGGATTAAATTTAGGTTTAGTGTGAATCATGATTAAGGCTAATGAGGCTTTAGAGGATTAAGGAAAGGGGCCCTCCTTCCTACCCAATATGGCATGGTGGAGTGTCCAAGGCTCTCATGGCTCACATGTGGCTCATGCATGGCTTCATGGCTCACTTTTGGCTTTGTGGAAAGCTTCGTCAATTTCATGAAAATGGATTTTAGGAATTTTTTGGTAATTTGATGGAAATTTGTATGGAACTTGATTTGGAATGATTTGATGATGGATTTAGGACTTAGGTAATGGCTTTGATTAAGTGGATGGCAAATGGAAATGTCATGTGGGCTTTAGTGGTAGATTTCGGGCTCATTGAAATGGTTTTAGACGGCTTTTAAATGGTTTAGGAAAGTGGGCTTTTGAATGAAATTTTGGTAAAGGCTTGGGCCAAATAATTGTTGAGTTTGGTTTAGGGATGTGTCATGAGTGGTTTGAAACAAATTTGAGGTGATTTGGGTTTGAATCGGGTCGATACGCTTTTGGTAAAGAGGCTAAGGTGGGCCAAAATGGGCTAGCATGGGCCAATGTTGGGCTAGGGTTGAAATTGATGTAAAATTAATGTTGGGAAATGTTTATGGGAGTGTTTCAAAGAGGTTTTGGCTTTGGTTGGGTTTTGATTTTGGGATTCGGGCTCATTTGGGCTAGGTTCTGGGTTTAGGTCAAAATTGGACTTTTTGATTTTCGGGTTGAATTTGAGTGGGGTTTGGATCAAAGTTTTGGGCAAATCATGTTAGTGTTTTGTTTATGGGGATGTCAAGGAAGGTTTAGAAAAGATTTGGGGTTAATTGGAGTTGAAATGGGTGAGTTCGGGTTAGGTTTGGGTCATAGGTCCAAATCGGGCTTTAAGGCCAAAAGTGAAATCGGATTCAAATGTCAATCAAATTGGGCTTGTATTTGGTCTAGATTGGTGTTGGGGATGTTGAATTGAAGTTTAGAATTGAATTGGACCAAAATTTGGATCAATTGGGTAGGCTTGGTTTGACATTGGGTTTACTTTGGGTTAAAATGGGTTAAATTGGGGGTTTTGACAAAAGTGGGGTAAATTGACAAAATTGGCCCATGGTGTAGTTGAACAAAATGAAATTGGGAATATTTGGGATTTTCTGGAATTTTCTGGGAATTTTGTGAATTTTTGGATTTTTGGGTCAAAAGGGGTATTTTGGGTATTTGGAAGGTATTGGGGGGTATTCTTGGAATTTTTGGTATTTTTGGCTAGGAATGGTCAATTTGAGTGATGTGGAAATGTTTAGGAATGGATTTTGGAGAATTTTGGGTAATTTGGAAATTTTTGGGAAATTCGGTATTCAGCGCATTTTGCAGTGGTCATGTGCGTAGTGGTCCCGGGGTCAAAAATTGAAAATTTGGAAAATTGAAGATTAGGTGGATGTAAGTGAAATGAAAACATCTTTTGTTGAGCCATGAAGCCATATCAAGCCCACATGAGCTATGAAGGGACTCATTTGAGGCATTCACCATGTTGTTCCTAACCCTCTTGGCCATGGGCTTAGGGGTTAAGGACCATCCATGCGAATCACCTACATGAGTCAGAAGTCAAGTCGGTATGGGTGTGTTTTTAGGAGGTGTGTGAAAGTGTAGTGCATAGGTGTAGTGTATGTGTAAGTCAGCCTTTACTCGCACTGAGCCACCTGTGGCAGGTCCCAAGGCCAAAGAGTCCTATAGAACTCATCCTTTAAACTTCCACATTTGATTTCAACCCTCTAGGTGATTAGGGGTCTATAGTCAAGTTTGTGGAGTTTGCAGGGAGTTAAGAAGTGGTTTGAATTTCTAAAAGGTGGGTCCCAATTCTAGTCCTCTAAGATAGTCAAAGGAAAAGCCTAAGGCTAGATCCTAAGTACTAAAGAGAAGAAGAGAAGACCTCATCAAAAATGAGGTCAACAAATGGACCCCCAATAGGTGTGGTGAGCCGACGGAGCACACCGCACGTATTGGTGCTGACCGAAGCGATCAACAAAACCAACACAGTATGTCCAAGTAACAAACTTAGGACGAAGTGAAGAATTTCCGCTGGGAGTGTCAAGTATATCTCCGAAACCGGAGATTCTCGAACTCTCGCTGGGAAAGGAAAAGGAGGTGAATCCCAAATCACATGATCTCGGGAGAATTTCGATTTAGATTTTATTTTATTTCATGTTCAAGTCACGATGCGTGAGTTTAGATTTCAATTTGGAGTTTTAATTTAGATTCAAGTTTGTCAAGATTAATTTAAGGGGTTTGATTTGGAATGAAAATTGGAATTTTGTAGTTTTAGATGTAACATCTTCAACCCCAAAAGAAGATCGAATCGATTAGATCGGTCATTACAATGAGAAAAGATCTCGCAGTAATGCGGTATCGGATGTAAAATCCGTAACCTCAAGAGTTCGATTCGATGTATTTCAAGTGCAATAGGGGAAGAATCCTAAAGCAAGGCAATTTGGATGTAAAATCCTCGACCCAAAAGTTCGAATTTGATGTATTTCAAAGGCAATAGGAAGAGAATCCTAGAGCGAGGCAGTCTTGGATGTAAAATCCTCGACCCAAGAGTTTGAATTTGATGTATTTCAGATGCAATAGGAAGAGAATCCTAAAGCAAGTGCAGCTTGGATGTAAAATCCTCGACCCAAAGGTTCGAATTTGATGTATTTCAGCTGCAGTAGGAAGAGAATCCTAAGCAAGTGCAGTCTTGGATGTAAAATCCTCGACCCAAAGGTTTGAATTTGATGTATTTCAGATGCAACAGAAGAGAATCCTAACAGCAAGGTACTTGGATGTAAAATCCTCGACCCAAAAGTTTGATTGATGTATTTCAGAGCAATAGAAGAGAATCCTAAAGCAGTGCAGTACTTGGATGTAAAATCCTCGACCCAAAAGTTTGGATTTGATGTATTTCAAGGCAATAGGAAGAGAATCCTAAAGAAGCAGTCTTGGATGTAAAATCCTCGACCCAAGAGTTTGAATTGATGTATTTCAAGTGCAGCAGGAAAAGAATCCTAGCAAGTAGGCAGTCTTGATGTAAAATCCTCGACCCAAGAGTTCGAATTCGATGTATTTCAAGGCAATAGGAAGAGAATCCTAAAGCAATGCGGTCTTGGATGTAAAATCCTCGACCCAAAAGTTTGAATTTGATGTATTTCAAAGGCAATAGGAAGAGAATCCTAGCAGTGCAAGGTACTTGGATGTAAAATCCTCGACCCAAAAGTTCGAATTTGATGTATTTCAGTGCAGTAGGAAGAGAATCCTAAAGCAAGGCAGCTTGGATGTAAAATCCTCGACCCAAGAGTTCGAATTGATGTATTTCAGCTGCGTAGGAAAAGAATCCTCAGCAAAGGCAGTCTCGGATGTAAAATCCTCGACCCAAGAGTTTGAATTTGATGTATTTCAGCAGCATAGAAGAGAATCCTAAGCAAGTGCAGCTTGGATGTAAAATCCTCGACCCAAAAGTTCGAATTCGATGTATTTCAAAGGCAACAGGAAGAGAATCCTAGCAAGTGCAGCCTTGGATGTAAAATCCTCGACCCAAAAGTTTGAATTTGATGTATTTCAAGGCAACAGGAAGAGAATCCTAAAGCAAGTGCAGCCTTGGATGTAAAATCCTCGACCCAAGAGTTCGAATTTGATTTGAGGTTCGATGTGAGATCCGGAAAGATCGAATTCGAGATTCGATAGAGATTTGGAATCCGGAAAGATTGAATTTTGAATTTGAAAGGATGAGTTTGAACTTGGTCGAAATTTGATTTAAGATTCGATTCGAAATTTGAAGATGAAATTTGAAGTTTGATCGAGATTGGATTCGAAATTTGATTGAGAATTTGATTTAACATTTATGTTGATTTTGTTTATCTTTTAACGATTCAAATTTTGTTTTGTTGTTTGTTTAATGTTCGTGTGAATTTGGTGTTTGTCATTTTTTAGATTTTTTTTTTAGAAGGTTTTCTTTTATCTTTTTTTTTTTTTTCTGTTCTTTGTTCGAAGTTCATTTAACTTTAACGGCGTTTCCCAACCAATTTGCACAAAAGAGGTGAAAGGCCAAAAATGTGACATGGTCACTTTCATTCCAATCATGCTGAAGATACATCGTACAACTTGATCTGGAATATATTTCATACAATCCATGTAGACTCAAAACGGATCGTGTATGATCTTTGCTGATCCATCTAAAGAAGCATCCGTCAAAAATCCATGTCCGAATAGTGGGGTACATGGTCAATAACATCACCTTCCAAGCCATCCTTGGCAAGGATGCCGTATGGATGTACATCGGAGGTGTGATATTTTCCATGTAACTCACAACTGTAAGGCCGGAGGCTCTCTAGCTCCGGGTCCGGCTGGAAATGGTAAGGTGTCTTTCTCGTCGTCCATCCTCCCGAACGTAACCGAGATCCGCTTCACCGGTACTCCCGGTATGCAATGCTCGGCGATATCCGCTCCGTTACCCTTCAGCATCATGACGGAACCTACCGGTAAAGGTATCTTCACCGGCCCTCGGAACTCACTCGGCCTCGCTATCCGGAGGTCGCATCCGAACATGATGTTACACTCACTCGAAAAGAGATCGTGCGTAAAGGTCCGACAAAGTCATGGTGATCTATGTGTGGGGTATACAATCACCCCGTTTGTAGATATCGATGATGCAACTATTGGCATGCGACCTGCTGGCAGTACCCTCCATGTTATCAATCTCTTTACCATTCTCTCGATGACTAATGGCATCGGGTCCACTCGCCCATGACGGAGTATTCTCGGCTGGTTTCCTTCCCGTCCTCGGCAAAGTTGTAACAAAGCATCCACATTGTATTGTGATTCTTCCTTTCCCCGGCATCCATCTCCGGGGCTCCGAGTATGTGTTTTCCTCAGCGGCTCGCTCGGCTCAGTCTTTTCAAATCTCGGATGCAATCCACGATTTGTCGTCGCTCATACTCCGAGAATACGTCCGTATGTAATTCGAGGCCCTCCAAGCATATTGATTCTTCTCGCCTCTAATCCTTTCAAAGTATTCAAAGGTTTTCTTTTCAACATTTTGCATTCTCTCCAGCTCGTATTCGAATGATCTCGCAGATGGCGAGGCCTTCGTGACATATTGTGGGATGTATGGTTCAATCCCTTCACGTTCTCCCGCATACCTCGGCTCCTCGTGGATGATGCCTCGTCGGACATCCCCCGGGTTGCTTCGCAACAAGGTCATGCATCACCGGTGGTTCTATCCGGTGGCGTGGTAGCCTTCTTTCTTCTCGGTTTTCCAAGATTTCCCCGGTTCTTTTCGTCATCCTAGGAGTCGGCCTCCTTTCTTCCGGTTCTCGGTGAACCGGTGTCCTCGAAGTGTATGCACCGACATTAGCCATTGCTCGTCGCGCCGATCCGCGACTAGTTTTGTCAACATCTTACTGATACGGCGATTCTTATTTCTTCGTTGCGTTGCTGCGAGAGTAGCTCTCCGAACTTCTGAATCTCCGTGGGCGCGGCGCCGACAAGCTCGCCCTCTCGCCGTAGCGACTACGTACTTCATTTTCTTATCTTCTTCAATATTTGTCTTTCTTTTCTTGTTGTCGGATCGGTGGCTCGGGCCACCCACTTTCATCACTCGTATGTCCGGCAGCTCTTCTCGATCAACCGGACCTGGGCCACTTTCCTCGTATCGTAGGCTCGCTCGGTGCGAAATCCGAGTCAATCTCGATTATCGCTCCATCTTTCACCCTCTTTTCATCAAGTGCAAGGCTTACGCCATTCTTAAAGTTCAAGACCAACCGCCCGCTCGACATTTCCCCGCGAAAAGACAAGGAAAAGGATCGGGGTCGTACTAAGAACAAGAACATCAAGAAAATGTTTATTAAAGACATCTTGTTTTATTATTATTCTTATATTTTCAAACTTAACAGGAATGAAGTGGGATAAGATCGGTAAGAGATTTTGATTTGGAAAAGAAAACAAGGAAAATTTTATTGTCGGATTTTATTTATTTTAGCACATTTTATTATTTTTGGGTTCGGACCCATTCATAAGTAATCACTTCACCCGTGTTTCTAGGGATGGAAAGTTCATTCCTTCGAAACATCGTGTAGCGTAATACTTTTTCAAGTATCGTCCATCGATCGGAAGCATATGTCGTTCTCCCCGGCAATTCACTAGCCGGTAGGAGCCTCCCGAGTAGATCGCCTCAACTACAAATGGTCCTTCCCAAGTGGGTTCAAATTTTCCTCCTATCTTGCGGTGTGCAAGAATAGGTCTTTCGAGAACGAGAACTAGATCACCAACTTTCAAGGTTCTCAGCGACCCGCCTTATCATGAGCCCGAATCATCTTAGCTTGGTATAATTCTAAATTCGTTGCGCCGCAAGTCTTTTCCTTCCGTGCTCTCTAATTCTTCGAGTCGTAATTTGGTGTTTTCTTCTCGTTGTGATTTTATTTGCAACTCGCACTTCGAGCGAAGGAGCCGAACCTCTAAAGGTAACACTCGCCTCGGACCCATACACCGAGCGTAAGGTGTAGCTTGCGTAGGAGTTCGAAGGTTGTCCCAGTAGGCCCATAAGGCTTCTAACAACTTCTCGTGCCAATTTCTCTTATTGTCGTCTAAAGTCTTCTTTAAAATTTGAACGAGAGTTTTATTAAAAGCCTCGGCTAAGCCGTTCGCTCTCGGGTAGTAAATCGTCGAATACCGCCGCCGATTCCGTGTCTCCCGACAAAATTGTTGATTTGTGTGCTTCGAATGCCGACCCATTATCCGAAATGATTCGCGCGGCACTCCGAAACGGCAGACAACTCGGTTCTCGAAAAATCAGTAGCACGTGGTGTGCTTTCACTTCTCCGAGCGGAACCGGCTCTCGCCCACTCGGAAAAGTAATCCGTAGCCGCAAGAATGAAGCGATGTCCTTTCGACGACGGCGGCTCTATCGGACCCACTATATCCGTGCCCCAACATTCAAATGGCCACGATGCAATTATCGGATGTAAGCACATTCGGAGGTCGGTGTAGAACCACCCGCGCACTCGGCACCGGTGACGGATCTCGCGATTTTCATGCGCTCGGTCATCATCGAGGGCCGTAGTACCCTAGTCTTTTAATTTTCATTTTCATCTTGACCCGACCGGTGAGCGCCACGCAGTCCCGAATGTACCTCCTTAACAATTTCACGGGCCTCGGACCCGCTAGGCACCTTAGCCACATTTCGATCAAAAGACCTTCCGTATAATGTGTTGTTTATTAATGCGTAGGACGCAGTTCTTTTCGATCCGATGGGCTAACGACCTATCCTCTGGTAGTTTTCCTGTTTGCAAGTAATCTATTAATGATTGTCGCCAATCTTCCGTGTTTTCTGTCACTGCTGCAATTGATTCTTCTTCCTTATCTGATTTGTGTATCGTGTCAATGTCAAGCTGTGATAGGACCTGGCGTCCGTGAACTGACACTTCCACTGATTCATCTTGCAAACGAGCAAATTCTTTTGCGAGACGAGCTAGCGCATCCGCTAAAGCGTTTTCTTCGGGAATTTTGTAGATTGTCACATTCGGAATCTGTTCCAACAACTCGTATGCGCATACCGGAAGTATTGCTCGAGTCTCGGTTTTAAAATTCCGTATTGTCCGGCGATCCGCCGAATGATTAACCGTGAATCCCCGTAGATGTCGATGTCCGTTATCCCCATTCGAATGGTTAATTCCGATCCCGTTATGAGGGCTTCGTATTCCGCTTCGTTGTTCGTACATGGTTCCGTCAAGTGGTAGGAGTATCTTAACATCCCCCGTTCCGGTAGTTATAAAGATTAGCCCGATTCCCCGCCTTACGGCACTATCACTTGCGATTCTTCGCCTTTGTGTGCCGAAGATGCTCCGTCGAAATATAATTCCCAACGTCGATCATCAAGGTCTTCTAGGTTCATTATTTGTTCATCCGGCGCATCGTCATCGAGAGGAGATTCCGCCGGCAAAGGGTGTGCCGCAAGGAAGTCCGCTAAGGCTTGTCCCTTTACGGCACGAAGAGGCACGAAAGTTATATCAAATTGCAATAATATCATCGACCATCCGGCAAGTCCGCCGAAAGCGTTGGACGAGTCATCAAGTATTGCAATGGATTAAACTTCGAGATTAGGTTGACCTTATGAGAAAGCATGTAATGCCTGAGCTTTTGAGCGGCGAAGATCAGGGCCAAACAATGCTTTTCGATTGCGGGATACTTTACTTCCGTTGGCAGTAAACGATGGCTTAGGTAATAAAGAGCATTTTCTTTACCCTCATCATCGACTCCGGCTAACAGGCTCCGAGAGAGTCGTCTAAAGCCGCGGTATAAAGTATTAGCGGTCTACCCGAGACCTGGGGCCGCTAAGACAGGAGGTGTCATTAAATATCGCTTAATGTCCTCGAAGGCCCTCTCGGCATTTCTCTTCCCAAATAAATTCGGCGTCCTTTTTAACTAAGTGCCGAGAAAGGCCGACACCTACTCCGACAGGTTCGAGATAAAGCGTCGAAGATATGCCAGCTTCCCTTGAAAAGATCGTAGTTGTTTTAAGGTTTTGGGAGGCGGCATTTCTAAGATAGATTTAATCTTTTCCGGATCGATTTCAATTCCACGATGTCGGACAACGAATCCTAAGAATTTCCCGGAGGTGACGCCGAAGGCGCATTTTAAGGGATTCATCTTAAGGTTAAATTGTCTTAATCGTTCGAAAACAATTCTCAAATCATACAAGTGGTCGTCTTTTACTTGCTTCGATGACCACATCGTCCACGTAGCATTCGACTCGATCGTGGATGAGATCATCAAAAATTCTCGTCATTGCTCTCCGGTAGGTCGCTCCGCGTTCTTCGATCCGAATGGCATCACCGTATGAAGAATATACTCCGACGGCGTTCGAATGCCGTAAGTTTTTCATCTTCTCGGAGCCATTTTTATTTGGTCGTATCCCCGAAGATCCATCCATGAATGAAAATATTTCATGTGTCAAGCAATGTCGATCATTAATTCCGGATCTGAGAGGAAATTCATCTTTTCGGACATGCCTTGTTTAAATCTCCGAAATCCACACAAATTCTCGATCCGACCATTCTTCTTCCCCGATCGGTACCACGTTGGCTAACCAAGTCGGGTATTGTTCTTCACGTGACAAATTTAGCGTCTATTAGCTTTTTAACTTCGACTATGACTTGTTGTTCGATTTCTAGACGCATTCTTCCTGGACCTCGTCCGACCGGAATGTAGTAGGTCCACTCCTAGTTTATGGACCGCGACCTCCGGAGCTAAACCCGACATCTCATCGTAGCTCCAAGCAAAACAGTCTTCGAATTCCATTAATAACTCGATTATTTCTTCGGAGTCTTCTTTATCGAGTAAAGAGCTAACAAAGGTAGGTCTCAGCTCTTCGCTAGTACCTAAGTTAACTTCTATTAACTCATCTATCGTAGATTCGATTTCTTCTTCGAATTCCGCGAGCGTCTCCAATTTGTAAATCTTCGAGTTCGTCCGTAGTTTCCATGCGCTTCATTAGATTCGCAGTGACAACCAAGCAAAATTCGCATCGTCAACCGACCCTACCGTGCCGAATCCGAGACCATGTTTCGAGTCAGGCGACGACCGAGTTATTCCATAAATTTTCAAAACGTTGTGATCGACCTTTGTCCACCGTCGAGGTAAGAAACCACGTTGAATTAAATTTTGAACACGTGGAGAGTACCACTCAAAAGGCAATTCCATTAATTCCGATGAAGTAGCATCTTCAAATCGTACATTATTTTCAGCTTTGGAGGAAGAAGCACCACGGTAGAATTTGATTGGTTTTGCACCACCGCTACGTACCCTTCGACCTCCATACCCTCAATCTTATTAGAATGGATCGGGGTCGTGGTCATAAGTATGTACATAGTGGTTAATCTTCTCGTACATCGATTTATATTCTTCGTTTCTTTCATCTTCGAGAGGGATTCCGAATTGCGGCTTTTTCTCGACTTATCGTCGCCGCTTCTTGTTCGATTTCTTTTTCTTCTTCGTAACTACCTTCCCAATCAACATTGATGGTTGGCTTCCTCTCGTCCAATCGTCCTAATGTCTCTACCACGACCTCGTCCCCGCCTCGACCTCGGATGCGAGTCGTGGAGAAACCTTCACCATCTCGCCGTAAGGGAGTGGTGAGTGATCGTCGGACTAGAACTTCGTGTTCTTCGTTGTCCCGAACTTTCTTTGCTTCATTCGTTATGGTATCTCCGGAGAAGATCGTTTTCTTCGGCGGTGCATAATAAGCCGCATCCTCATGGATTCCAATTTCATGTACGGAGAATGGTCGTAAGTCACCTTCGATGCACCGTTCCCCTCCATCGTAGTACTTCGATGCATCGATGTAGAGATGATGGTACCATCCTCGTTTTCATGTATCCATGGTCGGCCCAAGCAGAGCGTTGAATGACGTTTCGAATCAATTATGTGAAATTTCGCGGTTGTCTTTGCTAAGTCACCGGTCTTCATCGATAGCGTTATTGAGCCGAGGGCTCTTTCTCCTTTCCGGTCGAATCCTCTTAATAACATTTTGTTCGCCTCGAGCTCGCGAGCATCAATTTCCAAGTATGCTAGCGTTCGAAGATTCATTATATTGATCGATGCTCCCGGATCCACCAATACTCGGAGAGTGTAAATCTTCCGATTAGTAATCGAAATGTACAACGGTTGCCATGTGATCCGCCGTTCCAAGCAAGTAGGTCGTCGTCCGTGAAGGTAAGCACCTCGTCGTTCTTTTAACGAGCAAACCTCATCTAAGGACTCTCCGGCCATTCGAGCTAAACAAATTTCCGGATCAAGTAAGGCCTTGATCGCAGCTTCTCTCATCTTCTTCGACAAGATGAGAGCGTCGTAGATGCTCGCGCTCAGTCGGCAGCTTCCTAAGATGGGCTAAGCACGTTGTAGTCCACTTTGTTTTCATGTGTCTCTCGCTTCTTCTCGAACGGGTATTTCTTCCGCCGGGGTTGGTTCTTCCCGAACAACCACCGCTTCCCTTCGTCTTTTGGACCCATTCTCGGAGGTAGAACTTTTCCACTCCTTAAATCGACTTCCGTAATTTCTTCCGAATCTATTGTCGAGCTTGCCTGTGTCTTTCTCGAATCGGAATGACGAGCTCTTCCGGATTAGCTTCGCAGTCCGAAGGCTCTAATTCTATCGCGATCGGAGCTCCTCGAAACTCGCGATGACAGATTCGTTGCTTCGTTGAACTCTCGTAGCCTCCTCGATGGATGTCTTCTTCATTATTTTGCTTGTCGAGATCGTGTATGATTCGAGAATTGTCGTTGGTATCGAAATCGATATCCGACTATCGTTAGTTACGTAATCGTTAGAAACAATCAAAACGTAGCCAACGCCATCACCCTTATCATTATATGATCCCACCGAAGTGAGCGGATAATCATACGTAGTCAAGGGTTCGAGGGATTTCTCCCCCGAATCGGAAACAACTATCCTAGGATAAGCAGCCCCTAGTCCAGCCTTTAGGTGCCTCGACCTTTCTTCTTCGTTAATTTTCTTCTTTTCTTCAATCGTCTCCTCGTTGAGGTGGTTCTTCTATCGCAAGTGATAAGTACCGGCTTAACAGTGTTTCAAACTCGAATCGAAGCTCGCACCGAAGCGGCTTGGATGTCGTCTAAAATCTTTTCGAAGACCTCGTCCAAGCGGTAGTCCATCCATTGTCGACTGCATAGGGATCTATCTGAATGATGGGATCGACCGAGATAACATCGACGGAACCTCCTTTCCGGGGTTCCTTCATGTACTCCTTCGGGATCGTTATATTCCCTTTCCGCAGTCGTCATCGAGCCAACTTTTCGAAGGTAATGCAATCTTCTATTTTGTGTCCAAGCATTTGGTGGTAAGGGCAAAAGTTGGGATCACCCTTCTTGTTGACCTCTTCTGGTCTTTTAGGCTTTGGCAGCTGGAAATCCGGAGTCTTCATCAGGCTACGGAACATTTTTGGCACTGCTTCATTCTTGAACGGATATTCTCTCGCTCAAAAGCTCTCTTAATGTACGTTGCGGACGAGGTGGTTGTTCATATTGCGGAGATGACCGATAGCCGGGCCGGGTTGCTGGTAATTCGTTGTGGTTGTTGCGGCCGTTCGGTGGTATTTGCATCGGTTGCTTGCCTTTGTCAACTCGTCGCGACGATCCCGGATTTCTTTTCAAAAGTCTTTACAGTGCTTTGTTTATCCGTCTTGTCGGTGAAACTTAATTGCTTTGCCTCTTCTTGCAAGCTTCCGGCCTTGCTTAACAACTTCTCGAAAGTCTTAATAGTAAATCCCTCGAGGAGAAGTGCTATCGGGCCATGGATGCTTTTTAGCAAAATGCCGATCGCATGCCGTTTCGTTAGCTTGTGGTTCACACTTCATACTTAAGTTCCTCCATCTGAGTATGTAATCCACCAAAGTTTCATTCGGCTTCGCTTCTCTACCACTAAATCACCTATAGTGATGTGGTGCCGAGCTCCAGCCGAATCGCTCGATGAAGAGGTTCTCTAGCTCCGAGAATGTCTTTACCGAACCGTTTGGTAACTCCGCATACTCGCCGAAGGCGATTCCCGACGGATCGCCGACGAACCGTCGGAAGAGTAATGCATCGCTCCCGCCGGCATTGCAACAACCGGCACGAAAGTGTGCCACATGCTCGTCGAGGGTTCCCGGTTCCATCGAAGGTCTTAAACGAGAGGTGGTACGAAGCCTTTCGGGTATCGGACGACGTCGAACTCTTCGGGGTAAGGTCTACCCGTCCGAATGGATGTCCCGCCTTCGATTGTGCTAAGGCTTCTCGCACTCGCCGTTCTACTCAAGTTCTTGATATCCTTTTCGTGAATCATACTTTGTGTTGTATCCTTTTTCGACCGATCATCCCCATCGACGCGACGTAATCTCCTTTCCTCCGTCTACAATGTGAATGACCTCTCGGGGTGTTTCCCTTCGTGGTCAGTACTTCGACTCCGGAGAGCGGCCGCAGCTACGGCCATCTCTTCCATCCTTTTTGCCATTCGAGCGATCGTGTCGTCTTTTTCCCGAAGTTGCCTTCTCATCAATCCCGGCTCCTCTCTTTTCGCGGCCGCAGGAGCACCTCGCGAAGCCGATGAAGCTCGTGTCTCAACCATGTTGATTTCGCGTATTCGTCGTCCATAAATTCCGATGAATCAATCTCGTCTCCGAACTTTTCTTCTCTTTCCTTTGCCAAGCGTCGGATATCGGCTCTCAACTTTTCCATGGCATCTTCTAGCGGGGCTTTCCGTGTGTCTTCGTGGTTGTCTTGCGATAACTCGCCGGGTCCCTTTCTCACGAGTCCCCTTCATCGCGGTAGCACTTTCTTCGCATTCAAGTCTCCGGCAAGACTTTCTTTCTCGGGCCGTCGTTTCAATCTCAATCGCCCAGAAGTGGGACGCCATACCATCCTTCCGGCAACAGAAGGTCTAGGACCGCATGGTCCGTCGGCCAAATGTCGGAAGGTGGTATCCTCCCTAACTGTAATCCCGAGACGACAACAGAGCGGACTAGCCTTCATCCTTTTACTCGGCTTTTCCGTCATGATGGCGGGTTCTACTCGGGGCCCAAGACGGGATTTGATCGGCACCCGCCCTATCCTTCGTAGAATTTCCGATACGGGCAATTTTCCTTCTTCGCTAACTTTTCTACCAAAGTTCATAGCCGAGCAAACGGTGTAGTTCTAGTTCTTTTCTTGCGGCTATCGTTGTAATATGCGGTCGTGGTAATTTGGCAGCAATCTTGCGAATGTTTTCTTCATCTTCTCGCGGCGGAGAGGGGATGAAACTCCGCTTCCTCCCAAGAGTGGTATGTATTCGAGCAACGGCAGTATATTCGCGGCTCTGAAATTTCCTCTAGGAAAGCAATTTCGGCGGCCTCGGCTTCTTTAGCGATCCTTCTATTTCGTTTCTTCTCCGGGTCTTTGTTAATGACGGAATTTTCGAACCGGACCCGATCTCGAAAACGAAGGTCTTACAGAAGATCCGTACCCTCCACTGTAACGAGTCCATCATAATCTCGGATTTCTTTCCCCTTTGATTCGGCAAAAGTCGGGGCAGGTGCGAAACAACTAGCACCAGCTGGGGTAGAAAGAACGAGTCCTCCTGCGGGCAACGTATTCCTCTTAGTCGGATCCTTCGCGAGGAGGGAATTCTCGGGTCGACCTAAGGTCGAATTCAAGCGACGGCTCTTCGCTTCGGATACCTTATTCATCAGTGCGAAGAGGAGACGTCGGTGACCTCGACGTTCGTGTTTTCAAATCCTCGTCCAAATCGGATGATTCCATTGTCGGGCAACTCATCCTTATAGACAGCGAGGTCCAATCCATCGGTGAAAGAGAAAATCGGCTTCGGGGCTTCCATTTCGTGCAGGTAGATTCCGGTTGTCAGTCCCAAGTTATGCTTCTTTTCTTTAGGACGAAAAGAAAGGAATCGAAAAGAGTCCGAACTCATTCATGTTCATGTATTTATAAGAAGGAATCACTTATTAAAAGGTTTGTTTATTTAGAACGGAGTGTTCAAAGGTGTAGAGAAGGTAAGGAATCGAATCGGAGTTGGAAGGGAAAAGATAGTCTTAAGCAAGACTTCTCGACCCGAAGGATCACTCCTAAACTAACACCTATCGGGGTCCACCCCACCTCGTAAATGAGGTAAAGGATCTCGAACCTCTCCGTCTAGGGGTGTCTAAACAAGTGGCTCCTAAATCCGAGAGAATGTTGGTTATACTTGTTCAAGGTAGAAATGAACATAGTATCCAACGGAAAGAAGGGTAGTTTGATCCATTAGGGATATGGATACACTACCGATTTTTGAAAGCAGAACTATTTGATTAAAATGGAGAGAGGAACTGTCCCCAGCGGAGTCGCCAGAAATATGTCGGCGTATTTTTTAGGTTGTGTGTTGTATTTTTGAAAGGGGGTCGCCTTACAGAAATTGTCGGCGAATTTTAATTTAATTTAAATAAATAATTTGAAAAGTAGTATTTGATTTTGAAAATAATTTTAAATTTGAAAATTTTAAGATATGAAATCAAACCGATCTCACATCCCGAATAGTTTATATAAACGAGCGCCGCACCACAAACCGTGTATCTATCCCGAAGAATAGTACACATCGCTCGATAATGGGGCTCGATTAAATAAACTAGAAAGGTTTGTGACATCCGTTCGGTCCGCGAACCAATTTTATAAGCCGACAAATTCCCCCGCTTAATATGAAACTATTAAACGTGGTTTATATTACTCCGGGTTCTTAAAGTTCCCTATAAGGGCAAGCCCCTACAGCTAATTACATCTTAAGTGACGGGAATCACCTAAGAAAACTCTCGATAATAATCAATAATTCTCGCTCTCAAGAATTTCAAAGTTTAAGTTTTCAAGGGGTTGAATTTTGGAATTTCAATAGGGAATGGATCAAATTTGGAACATTTTTATTTTGGAAATTCAAAGGAAGAAAAGTAGGAGAGATCACGGATTCGAAGCGGACTTCGTAATCTCCCGATTATCCTATTGTTCGTCTTGGATTTAGGAAAGTCCTAATGTTTATTTAATGTTTTAATCTTGCCAATTTTAGTTAATTAGTGGCTTATATTTATATGATAGAATCATACAAATCGCCTAGAAGATATGAGGGTTTATGTCGTATCGGACGACTACCTCGGAATCCTAAGACCGGCTAGGGCTTAATTTGCAATGCAAATGCCTAACGAAGAGTTGAGGATTTATGTCGCACTAGTGCAAACTACCTCGAAGTCCTATGGCTTTGTTATTTAATTCTGTGAAAGTTTCGTCGAAGTAGGTTCAAGTTTCTGCCGACGACGATGGCCGTGCCGCCCACCATGCTCCGAGCTCCTCGTTGTTGCGAGGTTTAGTTTTAGAAATCATAAATCAAGAGATGAGAGAAGTGTTCTGGCTTAGAGAAATCTTAATTTCCAAGTGTTCTTTTATGTTTTAATTAAAACAGATCTTAAAGTCGATTAAACGTAACCGATTATGATCCCACTGCTCCGTCATCCCTGCACCGTTATTTTCATCGAATTCACTTAGTCCGTATGAATTTGCTAAACTCAACTAAATGAGTTCCGCACTTTCATTTGGACCGTGGGAAATCCCGTTAAGCAACACGCGGGTTACATCATCCGAGGTATTCCCGATCATTCAACGAGACGTTTTAATTTAGTTATAGTTGTAGTTTTGTGTTTTGTTTGTGATTAAATTTTGAGTTGTCTTATATTTTGAAATGTTGTGGAGGTGAATTTTATCTTGTAGTGTCTTTTAATTTAGTTATGGGTTTCAGTTTTGGTTTCGTCCTAAAGGTGTGGGTTTTCATGCAATCGTTGTTTATCATGCAAGAAAAATAAATACGATGCAATTAAATAAATTACAATAAAATAAATTGCAATAAAATAAAAGCGTACTTGAGGATCTTCCCATCATCCCAAGCTGCACTTAAAACACAGTTAGAATATTTAAGCAAGTTCCTAGTGTAAAGCTAAGGGAAAGGTTTATGGTTTTCTACCAAATTCCTAATCCTATACTTAATCGTTTCCTACGACGTCTGTGTTCTTTGTGTTTTTAGTTCAAGACGATTTTCTTCATCAAAGAACAATTAAGTTCAATTATTCTTCAGAATATCCTATCATATCGAGGAAGTGCTTAAGAAGAATCTTAAACATCTTTTCAATATTTCTAGGATCGTTTTAAGTCCAAATGAATTTAATCGTGTAAATGAATCAATCGTCCGAGGTTTTCAAGTTTTGTTAACTTGCTCGATGAACTAGACATTTGAATGTCCCATAAGTGAAGTAACATTTCATTTTAATGTTCTATTTAGGAGTTATGATAACTAAGCGCTCCTAGCGGCAAAATGATATTTAATGATTTGTGATTCAAATTTAAGTTCAAATTAATGATTTAAGTTTGGAATAGTGTTCAAGTTATTTTAGATTTATTTCTTCATGTCTTAAGTGAGGTTATTTAATTCAACTTAATTTAATTTAATTTAATTTATTTTAATTTAATTTATTTAATTTATTTAATTTAATTTGATTTGATTTGATTTAATTTAGTTCAATTTAATTTATTTGATTTAATTTCTTAATTTAATTTAATTTAATTTTAATTTAATTTAATTTAATTTAATTTAATTTAATTTAATTTAATTTAATTTAATTTAATTTAATTTAATTTAATTTAATTTAATTTAATTTAATTTTATTTTATTTTATTTAATTTAATTTTATTTTATTTATTTATTTAATTTAATATATTTAATTCATTTAATTTAATTTAATTTGTTTATTTAATTTAATTTAATTTTAATTTAATTTAATTCAACTTTTAATCTTAATTTAATTTAATTTAATTGAAAATTTTTGAAAGAGTTTAAAGATTTAATTTTAGTTTAATGATTAAGTCTTTTAATATTTTAAATTTGAGTTATCATTTTAATTAAGAGTTGAGTATTAATGAGATGATTAATTTAGGGATTTTTTAAATTAAAGAATAAATCTCTTCCTAATAATATCCCTATTTTAATAATTCCAAATTTATTATTCTTCCAAATTCAATTAATTATTTAATTAAAGTTTAATCATTTTAAATTGCTTAATGGGTTTCTACCCTTTAATTATTAAATTTCAATCATCCAAATCAGATTAAGATCAAAATGTTTTACTTGTTAATTTTTATTAGACCTAAAGTCTTAATTAAGGATTAAAATTTTAATTACCATTTTGCCCTTCAAGCCTAATAATTTCATAACTCACTAAATTGAACTCAAATGAACTTGAAATTTTTATGTGACTTCACTTATGTGTCAATGAAGACATGAGAGGAGGAAATGTGATTTTTCTGTATTTAATTTATTTGTATAATTATTTTTTGTAGAAAATAGAAATTTCCAAGGAAAATTCAATAATATGACCAAAGGAAAGTTTCTGTCCTTAAGAAAATTAGGGGACATTCCTAATGACCAGAGGACCACTTGGACCAAATTTGGTAATTTTTTGAATTATATTTTATTTATTAGAATTATTTTAAGTTCTGGAGTATTAATTAATTTAAAAATAAAATAAATGTTGAAAAATAAATTTTATAATTTTTAAAATTCTCTCTGATGTCAAGGATTCCAGAGAACCAAACTTTGCAATTTTCTGATTTTTCTTTGATTTATTATAATTATTTTGGTGAAAATGCTAGAAAATATATTTTTTTAATTTTAAAATTACCCTAGAGCTTTAAAATTAATATCTCACTAAATAGACCTAGGAAAAATATGGGACTTGTTCCTAAGTGATTAAAATTCAAAATATGACATTTTGGTGAATTTTATTATTTTTGTGATTTTTATTATTTTTTAATTATTAAAAATATTAAAATAATATTAAAAATCAACTTTTTTAGAAAATTGAAATTTTAATTTTCCTGAACTCCCCTGATATCAGAGAGACTCCAAAACCAATTTGGTGAATTTTTGAAAGATATTTTGAAAGTTATGAATTTTTAAAGTTTAAAATGGCTAAGCGGCTTAATCAACCCAATTAGTGGGGCTAACCAAGTCCAATTGACCTCAAATTTTTATGATGGGTTCCTCTGATCCTAAAGGTCAGTGGAGAATTGATTTCAAGTCAATTTGATCTATGGTTAACTCTAATTAATTAGAGACCTATTTTTGGGTGTTTAAGCCAATTAGGGTTAATTTAAGTGAATTAACTCAAATCCTATTTTTCCTAGTGGTTCTCTGGTCATAAGGAACATCACCAAATTTTCCTAGAATTTATTTCACAACATGCTAATTTTTGAAATTAAAATACTTAAAACAGCAACATGCATTTGAAAAATCAATAACTTTTCACAGAGATGGCCTCGACCTTGGAAAATTCAGGGAATGTCCCTAAGTTCAGAGGCTTCAAAAGCCCTATGGTCTCATGTCATGGTGAATTGTATGAATGCATGGAGAATTAAAACAATGCAGGGAGTAAATAATTAATTAAAAATAAAATACCTGGACAAAATTAATTAATTTCTTTTCCACATTATTCTCCTCTCGTTCACCGAGCAAGAGGGTATTTTTATTTTATTTTTGTGATTTTTCTACACAAAGATATGGATTTTTGAAGTTCGGGAATTAAATAAATAGAAAATACCCTATTTATCTACTTATCCACGCGGCGCCGCGTCAACCCTCGGCAGCTCCGAAATGCCGCGTGGCGTGCTCCCATTCGACGCCGCCATCCGAGTCGGCAACCCGGGCCCCGCGGTTCTCGTACCGTCTCCTGGTCCGACGCCATCTGAGCCGTCCGTCCGCGCGTGTATTAAATGGACGGCATCCGTTCATCGTCCATGACTGGTGCGATCCCGTGACCGTCCACACTCTAACCCTAAGAACTCACTCGATTCTCAATGGATTTTCGTGTTCTTATGCTTCTATGGATTCGTCTCGAAGAGACGAACACATCCATACGGTAAACATGCATCGAAATTAAGGCATTTGAAATGGAGAATCTCCGGAGCTCGGGATGAAGAATTAGCTCATACCTTCGCTCGTAGAAGTGAAGCTTCGATCCGAGAGTTGTTGCACCTTCGATTGGATCCCGGCAAGCTCCGCATGAAGTCTCCCGGTCCGGTGAATCGTCCAGGTTGAACTTCGACCACGCCGATCACAAAGCTCGGAGTCCGGAGCAACCGGGTGGCCCGGAGATGGGGCTTTTGCTCGGTGGACACCTTCCCTTGGTCCGGTGAAGGTGTAGGACCAATCAATTTGGGGATTGGTTCACCTGCGGGAAGTGTCCCGGTTTTCGGCTCGGATTTCAACTTTGAAATCGAGCTCGCGGAGAGGAAATGGCAGGGGGATCTCACCGGGGATCAAGTGCTCGTGTATGAGGAGGGGTCCGGAACAATTTTGCGCGAGTTTTGGCAAGGTTTGTGCAACTCTCCTCTCATGGCCGAGAGGGGGTGGTGTTTAAATAGGCATGGCCGGAGGCTCTCCTGTGGGTGGCCAAGGGTCGGGATCGACTGCTCCGGTCATGGGAAGAACAGCCATGGTGGCCATCGGGCATGGGGCAGCTCAGCGAAGGTGGAATTCCAAAGTCGGCTCACTCCCGAGGTCTCGGGCATGGCGTTTTCCGACGATCGGGTGGCCGGCCCGGCCAGCACGGGTCACCCTCAAGGTCGAGTGGGTCGTGGTCGGGTGTTTGTGCGAAGCGATCGGCAATGGCCAAGTGTAAAGGCTTTGATCCAAAGTAGAATGGGGCATGGCTAGTTTTGGGTCTAAATGGGTCAACTCACCCATTTGGGCTTGGTGCACCCTTCAAGGTGGCCTTGGGTGTCGTGGGGGATCAAATGGATCACTTGGTTTGGCATGGAGAAGTCTCCATCCAAATATATTTGGATTAAATTTAGGTTTAGGTGAATCATGATTAAGGCTAATGAGCTTTAGGGATTAAGGAAAGGGGCCCTCCTTCCTACCCAATATGGCATGGTGGAGTGTCCAAGGCTCTCATGGCTCACATGTGGCTCATGCATGGCTTCATGGCTCACTTTTGGCTTAGGGAAAGCTTCGGTCAATTTCATGAAAATGGATTTTAGGAATTTTTGGTAATTTGATGGAAATTTGTATGGAACTTGATTTGGAATGATTTGATGATGGATTTAGGACTTAGGTAATGGCTTTGATTAAGTGGATGGCAAATGGAAATGTCATGTGGGCTTTAGGGTAGATTTTGGGCTCATTGAAATGGTTTTAGATGGGCTTTTAAATGGTTTAGGAAAGTGGGCTTTTGAATGAAATTTTGGTAAAGGCTTGGGCCAAATAATTGTTGAGTTTGGTTTAGGGATGTGTCATGAGTGGTTTGAAACAAATTTGAGGTGATTTGGGTTTGAATTGGGTTGGATATGGGCTTTTCGGTAAAGAGGCTAAGGTGGGCCAAAATGGGCTAGCATGGGCCAATGTTGGGCTAGGGTTGAAATTGATGTAAAATTAATGTTGGGAAATGTTTATGGGAGTGTTTCAAAGAGGTTTTGGCTTTGGTTGGGTTTTGATTTTGGGATTTGGGCTCATTCTGGGCTAGGTTTGGGTTTAGGTCAAAATTGGGCTTTTGATTTTGGGTTGAATTTGAGTGGGGTTTGGATCAAAGTTTTGGGCAAATCATGTTAGTGTTTTGTTTATGGGGATGTCAAGGAAGGTTTAGAAAAGATTTGGGGTTAATTGGAGTTGAAATGGGTGAGTTTGGGTTAGGTTTGGGTCATAGGTCCAAATCGGGCTTTAAGGCCAAAAGTGAAATCGATTCAAATGTCAATCAAATTGGGCTTGTATTTGGTCTAGATTGGTGTTGGGGATGTTGAATTGAAGTTTAGAATTGAATTGGACCAAAATTTGGATCAATTGGGTAGGCTTGGTTTGACATTGGGTTTACTTTGGGTTAAAATGGGTTAAATCGGGGGTTTTGACAAAAGTGGGGTAAATTGACAAAATTGGCCCATGGTGTAGTTGAACAAAATGAAATTGGGAATATTTGGGATTTTCTGGAATTTTCTGGGAATTTTGTGAATTTTTGGATTTTTGGGTCAAAAGGGGTATTTTGGGTATTTGGAAGGTATTGGGGGTATTCTTGGAATTTTTGGTATTTTTGGCTAGGAATGGTCAATTTGAGTGATGTGGAAATGTTTAGGAATGGATTTTGGAGAATTTTGGGTAATTTGGAAATTTTTGGGAAATTTGGGTAGTTTCGACGGCATTTGGTAGGGTTGGTGGGTGTAGGGTCCCTGGGTCAAAAATTGAAAATTTGGAAAATTGAAGATTAGGTGGATGTAAGTGAAATGAAAACATCTTTTGTTGAGCCATGAAGCCATATCAAGCCCACATGAGCCATGAAGGACTCATTTGAGGCATTCACCATGTTGTTCCTAACCCTCTTAGCCAAGGGCTTAGGGGTTAAGGACCATCCATGTGAATCACCTACATGAGTCGTGAAGTCAAGTCAGCGTATGGGTGTGTTTTTAGGAGGTGTGTGAAAGTGTAGTGCATAGGTGTAGTGTATGTGTAAGTCAGCCCTTTACTGCACAGTGCCACCTGTAGGCATCCTAAGGCCAAAGAGTCCTATAGAACTCATCCTTTAAACTTCCACATTCGATTTCAACCCTCTAGGTGATTAGGGGTCTATAGTCAAGTTTGTGGAGTTTGCGGGGAGTTAAGAAGTGGTTTGAATTTCTAAAAGGTGGGTCCCAATTCTAGTCCTCTAAGATAGTCAAAGGAAAAGCCTAAGGCTAGATCCTAAGTACTAAAGAGAAGAAGAGAAGACCTCATCAAAAATGAGGTCAACAAACACCCATTTCCATGTCATTCCACGTGGAATTCCCAAAATTCCCACTATCCAACATCGACCGAAAACCAATTAACCATAAGCAATTGTTAAATCAAAAACCACCAAATTCTCGAGCATATTAGGCATTAACCAACAGAAAGGGGAACCACCACACAGAGAAAACCACCGAATTCTCAAGCTAAAGCCTTTTGTAAAATCAAAAGCCACATAGACATTATGGTAGATATTACCCTGAACAAAGAAGAAGCACCACACAGAGGAACCACATAAAAAATCTTAGCCAAATATACATTTCCAAAAACAAAAATAATAGCATTGTTAAGGTAAGGATTACCCAACAAAAAGAGGCACCACATCACAGAAGAACTACCACACAGATAAACCACGACACAAAGGAACCACCACATAGAAAAAACATAACTCAAATGAACCACCACATAGAGTAACCGCAACACAGAGGAACCACTGCATTCACAAACCACCGCACAAAAAGAAACCTCCGCACTCACCAAAAGCCATAGAGTAGACAAATGAGAGGGATAAGAGAGCTCACTAAGAGAGGCAACCCTATCTGTGGGAATCTTGAGAGAGAGAGAAAGATAGAGAGAGAGAGAGAGAGAGTTTAGGGCAACTATCGTGAGAGAGAGGATAGCGGGAGAAGAGCACATCGCTAGGGCAAGACACACGATAGAACGAATCACAGTGAGGAGAGAGGCAACCCATTCAACGATATATGAAGGAAAGTGGGCCGCAGGGTCAAGCCCTCGTCTGTGTTTCTTTCGACTTTTTGTAAAAAACTGCCACGCAGGAGTATCCAAATGCCCTCGATTCACGTTTACAAGCCGTCTCGTAACCCTGCTGATGCCCCACGCGGGGCCTCAATTTCAATAAATTAAAATTATTGGTATTTTTATATAATATAAATATTGGGGCATCACATACATTCCATGCAATTTCTATATATTTAGATATCTAACATAAAAAATATCATTTATTTTTAAAATGTAAAATG
>JAKZJZ010000150.1:0-75195 GCA_022702705.1 Papilionanthe hookeriana x Papilionanthe teres | reverse complement strand
CTTGATTGAATTTGATTGAATTAGTTTTGGAGTCATTAGACTTCTATTTTTGAGATGCTTGGTGTTGACCTCATTTTACAATGGGTCAATACCTTTTGACCTAAAAAGTCAACATTGGTCAACCGGTCAAACCGGACCTAATGACTCTACATCGTTGACCCCATGAAGTCACCCTTATGACCTAAAAAGTCAACTTTGGTCAAGCTGGTCAAACCAGACCTAATGACCTACACTGTTGACCCCATAGGTCACCCTTATTACCTAAAAAGTCAACTTTGGTCAAACTTGTCAAACCAGACCTAATGACCTACACTGTTGACCCACAGGTCACCCTTATGACCTAAAAAGTCAACTTTGGTCAAACTGGTCAAACCAGACCTAATGACCTACACTGTTGACCCCATAGGTCAATCTTATGACCTAAAAAGTCAACTTTGGTCAAATTGGTCAAACCAGACCTAATGACTACACCGTTGACCCCATAGGTCAACCATATGACCTAAAAAGTCAACTTTGGTCAAGCTGGTCAAACCAGACCTAATGACCTACATCGTTGACCCCATAGGTCACCCTTATGACCTAAAAAGTCAACTTTGGTCAAATTGGTCAAACCAGACCTAATGACCTACCATGTTGACCCCATAGGTCACCCTTATGACCTAAAAGTCAACTTTGGTCAAACTGGTCAAACCAGACCTAATGACCTACACTGTTGACCCCATAGGTCAATCTTATGACTTAAAAAGTCAACTTTGGTCAAACTGTTCAAACCAGATCTAATGACCTACACTGTTGACCCCATAGGTCAACCTTTTGACCTAAAAAGTCAACTTTGGTCAAACTGGTCGGACCGGACACTAGTGACCTACACCGTTGACCCCATAGGTCAACCCCATGACCTAAAAAGTCAACTCCGGTCAAATTGGTCAAACCGGACCTAATGACCTACATCGTTGACCCCATAGGTCACCCTCATGACCTAAAAAGTCAATCGTGGTCAAATTGGTTAAACCGGACCTAATGACTTACCCTGTTGACCCCATAGGTCACCCTTATGACCTAAAAAGTCAACTTTGGTCAAACTGGTCAAACCAGACCTAATGACCTACACTGTTGACCCCATAGGTCACCCTTATGACCTAAAAAGTCAACTTTGGTCAAACCAGACCTAATGACCTACACTGTTGACCCCATAGGTCAACCCTATGACCTAAAAAGTCAACTCTAGTCAAATTGGTCAAACCAGACTTAGTGACCTACACTGTTGACCCCACAGGTCACCCCTATGACCTAAAAAGTCAACTTTGGTCAAATTGGTCAGACCAGACCTAATGACCAGTCCTGTTGATGCATAAATCAACCTTTTCACCCACTAACACATTTAAAACACCACAATGACAAAATCACAGATATTGGACATCTTAAAATCAATTTGACCAATTTGGGCTAACTTGGGTCAACCTAAGTCAAAATTGGTCAACACTTATCTATTTTAATTAAAATAGACAAAAATGACATAAAATGACAAAAATAATCAATTAATTAATTTGAAATCATTTTCAATTAGTAAATTGATTAATCATATAATTTCCACCAATTTTAATTAATAAAAAAAATTAATGGAAATTAAAGGGAAGGGATGAAAATACAAGTGGGCTCTTCATATTTAATTGGGCTAATTCATTTTAAAAGCCTCTTTAACATATAAAAAGCCCATCCTAAAGCCCATCCTAAAGCCCATCCTAAAGCCCATCCTAAAGCCCATCATCCATGGCTTAACCCCCATGGTTATGCATGGAATGAGGTGTCATCACCTCGCTCATTCCCTCCTTAAGGTGGCCGGCCAACATAGGTCAAAAAATGACCACCACCCAAGCCATCTAATGAGGAGAAAACCTCACATGTAACCCCTCTTTACCATGGTAAATGGTGATGATGAAGGCTAGGTTATAGGCTAGGTTGTGTGTCATCACTTCCTAAGCTCATGGATTGAGTTGTAAGCTCCTTAGTAAGCCTAACAATAGCTCACAAGTAACCTCCCACAATGGCCAATGGACATGAGACAAAATGATAATATTTACCATGAAATACTTAGAGAGAAAAATCTAAGCTTATCTCCTGCCAATTGATCACCCAATCAGCATGTAGGGAGATAAGTAATGCCCAAGAACGACTTAAGGCAAGCCAACTCCATCATTTGGCTATAAATAGAACCCTTAGACCTAATTAAACCTTTAAGGAGGAAGAAAATATTTAGTGAGACCTATAGGCTGCCCAAATCCTCCTGCTCCCAACATAAAAGTTCTTCCTAAGAGTCCCCACTATCTTTTAGGAGTGAAACCCAGCCATAGATCTAACCCATTTGGGCCAATTTGAGCCATTTTCAAAATCAGCCCAAATCAGGACCAATTCCTAAATTCCTCTCCAACCACAACTTCTGGAACAAATTGCTGCTTCCACAATCTTCTCTTGGGGTAAAAGAAGACAACCATAGGGTCTGATCTGACTTGATCCACTTGTGGCCAAGGTATGGAATTTATATTTGCAAAATAATTCATGTTTTTAATAAATCATGTATTTTGCTAGTTCAAAAGTGTATCATCACCGTATGGATTGATACTACATGTCTAGATGAGCATTTTAAAAAAAAACATCACTTAATTTCATCAAGAAATGAGTGAGATATTAATGTTTGAAGTTCAATGGCTACGGAATTTCGGGATTAAATCCCAAATTTTCTGTGCCGTCCGATCCGGCGCCTTTGAAACGGACGGCGCAGATCTGCGTCGAACGGAGCCCCGCTGTCCGACCGCTGCACGGGATCTTCCCGCCCGTTCGACGCGTCCGAGGACACGCGTCGAACGGGCGTGAGTTTGGCGGCGCAAAAATAAAAAAAAAAGAAAAATTTCTTTTTAATCCCTTAAACTTCAAAAATTCATATCTTTCTAACCAGAGGTCATAAAAATAAAATAAAAATACCTCTGGAAAGCTCTTGAAAAGGAGAAAATTATGAGACTAAACACATAATTTTATTCTCAGTATTTAATTTTTAATTAATTAAATACTCTCTAGAGTACTTTAATTATTAAAAATTATTTACAAATCAAAAAATTATGAAACTTTGAGGCATTTATCTTTATGTTTTTAGGGACCTTCCATAATTTTTTTAAGGACAGAAAACATGCCTAGGATACTTTTCTTGAATTTTCAAGTTTCTTTGTAATTATTTCAAATAATAATTATAAAAATTTGAAAATTAAGAAAATAAAAATACAAATGACTAGGAATGATAGTGCAACAGACAATGACCCTAGGAAAAATATTTCTAAGTCATAAAAACAATTTTTAATGACATTTGAAAATTTAGGGTTAAAATCATTTATTAATTAAATAATTTTGAATCCTAAAATAACCCTTTGTAAAATTGAACTATTTTCATCAACAATTTAAGTTTGAAAATGGTTCTAGCCTATGATAGGCTAATAATAAACCTCACTTGAGTCTAAAATGACAAGATTAGATTCAATTAAGGTTTAAAATGACATTTAATCCATTAAACCTTACCTAAATTAGGTTTAATAAAAATTAAAATCTTTTAATTAAGTTTAAGGACACATTAAACTTAATTAAACAATTAAACCTTGCCTAAATTAGGTTTAATAAAAATCAAACTCTTTTAATTAAGTTTAAAGACATAATAAACTTAATTAACCAATTAAACCTTACCTAAATTAGGTTTAACAAAAATCAAACTCCTTTAATTAAGTTTAAGGACACACTAAACATAATTAACCAATTAAACCTTACCTAAATTAGGTTTAATAAAAATCAAACTCTTTTAAGTAAGTTTAAAGACATAATAAACTTAATTAACCAATTAAACCTTACCTAAATTAGGTTTAACAAAAATCAAACTCCTTTAATTAAGTTTAAGGACACGCTAAACTTAATTAACCAATTAAACCTTACCTAAATTAGGTTTAATAAAAATTAAACTCTTTTAATTAAGTTTAAAGACATAATAAACTTAATTAACCAATTAAACCTTACCTAAATTAGGTTTAACAAAAATCAAACTCCTTTAATTAAGTTTAAGGACACACTAAACTTAATTAACCAATTAAACCTTACCTAAATTAGGTTTAATAAAAATTAAACTTCTTTAATTAAGTTTAAGGACACACTAAACTTAATTAACCAATTAAACCTTACCTAAATTAGGTTTAATAAAAATTAAACATCTTTAATTAAGTTTAAGGACACACTAAACTTAATTAACCCATTAAACCTTACCTAAATTAGGTTTAATAAAAATTAAACTCTTTTTAATTAAGTTTAAAGACATATTAAACTTAATTAATTAAAACTAAACACCCTTAATTAGGTTTAAAGACATACTAAACTTAATTAACCTCCTTAAACATAAGGTTTAATCAAACTTAAACCCTAATTAGGTCTAACCCTTAGACCTAATTAAACCTTTAAGCCTTAACTAACTAAGGTTTAATCAAACTTAAACCCTAATTAGGTCTAACCCTTAGACCTAATTAAACCTTTAAGCCTTAACTAACTAAGGTTTAATCAAACTTAAACCCTAATTAGGTCTAACCCTTAGACCTAATTAAACTTTTAAGCCTTAACTAACTAAGGTTTAATCAAACTCAAACCCTAATTAGGTCTAACCCTTAGACCTAATTAAACCTTTAAGCCTTAACTAACTAAGGTTTAATCAAACTTAAACCCTAATTAGGTCTAACCCTTAGACCTAATTAAACCTTTAAGCCTTAACTAACTAAGGTTTAATCATACCTAAACCACTAATTAGGTCTAACCTTGACCTAACTAAACCATTAAGCCTTAACTAACTAAGGTTTAATCGAACCTAAACCCTAATTAGTGTCTAACCCTTGAACCTAATTAAACCTTTAAGCCTTAACTAACTCAGGTTTAATCAAACTTAAACCCTAATTAGGTCTAATCCTTAGACCTAATTAAACCTTTAAGCCTTAACTAACAAAGGTTTAATCAAACTTAAACCCTAATTAGGTCTAACCCTTAGACCTAATTAAACCATTAGACCTTAATTAACTAAGGTTTAATCAAACCTAAACCCTAATTAGATCTAACCATTAGATCAAATTAAACCATTAAGCCTTAACTAACTAAGGCTTAACTAAATTCAAATCTTAATTAGGTCTAAACCTTAGACTTAATAAGACTATTAAGACTTAATTAACCAAGACTTAACAAAAATCAGACCTGATGATCACTGAAAATTTTATTAAGAAATTCATACCTATTTTTGATGAAATTGCACTTTAAAGAAAGGTATTTTCTTTCTTTTATTGCCGGAATGGAGAATTTAGGTGATAAAAGCAAAAATCATAAATAGGAGCGAATTTGGAGCAAAAAGGAAGAAAATAATGAAATTTGTGCTTTTTTCTGAATAGTTAAGACTTATTTAGCAATTAGTTTAATTTCCTGCACTTTCAATACGTATTAATTTTCTACTTAGTTAAGTTACCTAATTGAAATACTTAGTTTAATTTATTGCGCTTAAATTCGAATTCCAAATTTTCGTATACTATTTTAAAATTATTATTATTATTTTAAAATTAGCCGTTATTTAAATTTTCTCTTTCCCGTGGGATCGATAACTGAGACTCCACTAGAGCCCCGTATTACTTGATACGATACGTATACTTGCGTAGCATCCACAACATAAACAATTACAATTCTATACATATAATATAGCGGGGTCAAGTTTTTGGCGTCGTTACAATTAAATTAAAAAATATCATAATATAAAATTGTGGGTCAAGTTTTTAGCGCCGTTGCCGGGGAAAGTAATAAAAATTTACTAGAGTAACGGACTATTTTAAAATAATCATAATAAATAAATATCTACTCTAAAATTGTATGCGCAAATTTAGAAACGAAAATTTAATACCTTACGATTCTGAATTAGAGCGTACAATTAAAAGAATTAGAAAACAAAAGAAACAAATTATAAATTTAACACAAATGGCGAATATTCCTGATATTCAAAATATGAACCAACAAAGACCATTAAGAGATTATGCAAACCCTACATCAGATGAAATTCATTTAACTATTCAGAAACCACGATGTAGCTGCTAATTCATTTGAACTTAAACCTGCAATTATCCAAATGGTACAAAACAATCAATTTAGTGGTTCACCTACTCGAAGATCCTAACTTACATCTTGCTAGTTTTCTAGAACTTTGTGCTACTTTTAAATATCAGGAGTATCCGACGATGCTTATAAGACTTAGACTTTTTCCTTTTTCATTAAGGGATAAGGCTAAAATGTGGTTGAATTCGTTAGCACTCGGATCTATTAAAACTTGGGGAGAATTATCACAAAAATTTCTATCCAAATATTTTTCACCATCTAAAACTCGCTAAGTTTAGAAATGATATAACTTCTTTTTGTCGATTAGATGGAGAATCAATATATGAATCTTGGGAGAGATTTAAGGAACTTCTTATGAAATGCCCACATCATGCGCTACCGTATCGGCTGATTATTCAAACCTTTTATAATGGATTAGTAGGATCTTTAAGATCAATCATCGATGCTTCTTCTTGGAGGTTCATTAATGTCTAAACCATTTGATGAAGCTTATGCACTAATCGAAGAAATGGAAACAAATAATTTCCAATAGCTCTGTGATAGAGTAAATCCGAAAAAGATAGCCGAGCATTCATGAAAACGATGCAATATCTATGTTAGCTTCTCAAATTGCTGCTATATCTAAGAAATTAGATCATTTTGGAATGAACTACTCTCCTACTTTAGAAGAAAACTCATCCGGACAAATCATAGAATCTCAATCTAATTATGAAACTTTAAATGCTTATTAATAATAGAACTAATAACCCTTATTCAAACTATTATAATCCTGGTTGGAAAACTCATCCAAATTTTAATTGGAATAACACATATAATCAACAATGGATAGATCAACCTAATCAAGCAAATCCAAACTATAAACCTAATTACCCACTTGGATTTAATAACAATAACCCTCAATTCAAAGATAAGAAATTATATATGGATGAATTAATTTTGAATATGGGTCATCAACTACAAAATCAAGGAAATCAACTACAAATTCAAAGAAATCAATTACAAATCCAAGGAACATCTATTAAAAATATTGAAACTCAACTTGGACATATTGCTATCTGCGCTAAATAATAGAATACCTGGAACTTTTCCTAGTAATGTGGAAATAAATCCTAAAGATCAAGGAAAAGAACAAATTAAAGCAATACAACTAAGGAGTGGAAAAGAATTAGAACCTTAAATTCAAAAAGAACTTGAAAGCCAAAAAGAGGAAGTGGAAATTGAAAAGGAAACAATTCAACAAGATTCAAACTTAGAACATCCTTTAATACCTATGAAAATTTACGTTGAAAAACCTCCACCACCATTTCCTCAACGACTAGCTCAACATAAAAAAGATAAACAATTTGCTAAATTCCTTGAAATATTAAAGAAATTAACAATCAATATACCTTTTGTCGAAGCTTTAGATCGGATGCCAAATTATGTAAAATTTATGAAAGATATTCTAAATAAGAAAAGAAAATTCACCGATAATGAAACGAGTCGCACTTAGTGAAGGGTGTAGTGCTTATTATTCAGAAGAAGCTTCCGAAAAATTGAAAGATCTCGGTAGTTTCACTATACCTGCGCTATAAGAGAAAAATTTTATGAAAAAGCTTTGTGTGACTTAGGAGCAAGCATCAATCTAATGCCTCTATCGATTTTTAAGAGATTAGGATTAGGACAAATTACACCTACTTTAGTAACCCTTCAATTAGTTGATCGTTCGGTTACCTATCCTAAGGGAGTTATTGAAGATGTGTTAGTAAAAGTGGATAAATTTATCTTCCCAGTAGATTTTATTGTTTTAGATATGGAGGAAGATAAAGAAATTCCTATCATTTTAGGAAGACCATTTATTGCTACTGGAAAAGCTATGATTGATGTTCAGAAAGGAAAATTAACTATGAGAGTAAATGACCAAGAAGTTACCTTTAATATTGTAAAATCAATGAAATATCCTGCGCTAGAAAAAGATGATGAATGTTTTCGGATGGAAATACTTAAACATTTACAACAAGAACATTTTAAGGAATATTACGAAGATAAATTAGAAAAAGAAAATACTGAATTAATTGAAGATAATAATGAAGAACTAGATTATATTCGGGAAAGATTTGAATTTTTGGATATTACTGAAAACATCGACTAGAATATAGTTCCATCGATTATTAAACCTCCCGAACTTGAGCTAAAAATATTACACGATCATTTGAAATATGCTTATTTAGGTAATTCTTCAACTTTACCAGTTATTATTTCATCTGCACTAAACGAATCTCAAGAACAAAAACTTTTAGAAACTTTAAAAAAATATAAGAAAACTTTTGGTTGGACTTTAGCAGATATTAAAGGAATTAGTCCTTGATATCTGTATGCATAGAATTATTTTAGATGATGAACATAAACCTAAAGCTGATCCCTAAAGGAGATTAAACCTGATAATGAAAGAAGTAGTTAATAAAGAAATTTTAAAATGGTTAGATAATGATATTATATATCCTATTTCCGACGAGTGCTTGGGTAAGCCCGATTCATCTGTGTTCCTAAGAAAGGAGGAGTGACCGTCACCGCTAATGAAAATAACGATCTTATTCCTATAAGACAAGTTACTGGTTGGCGTATATGTATTGATTATAGGAAATTAAATACCGCCACCAGGGAAGATCACTTCCCTTTACCATTTCTAGACCAGATGTTGGATAGATTAGCCGGACATAAGTGTTGACCTCATTTTTGATGAGGTCTTCTCTTCTCTCTTTAGTACTTAGGATCTAGCCTTAGGCTTTTCCTTTGACTATCTTAGAGGACTAGAGATGGAACCTACTGTTGACCTCATTTTTGATGAGGTCTTCCTTTCTTCTTTTTAGTGCTTAGGATCTAGCCTTAGGCTTTTCCTTTGACTATCTTAGAGGACTAGAATTGGGACCCGCCTTTTAGAAATTCAAACCACTTCTAAACTCCCTGTAAACTCCACAAACTTGACTATAGACCCCTAATCACCTAGAGGGTTGAAATCAAATGTGGAAGTTTAAAGGATGAGTTCCTATAGGACTCTTTGGCCTTAGGACTGCCTGGGTGGCCTGGTCTGATGAAGAGGCTGACTTACACACACATTACACTTATACACTACACTTACACACTACATTTCCACACACCTCCTAAAACCACACCCATACCCAACTTGACCTCCTGACTCATGTAGGTGATTCACATGGATGGTCCTTAACCCCTAAGCCCTCGGCTAAGAGGGTTAGGAACAACATAGTGAATGCCTCAAATGAGTCCTTTCATGGCTCATATGGGCTTGAAATGGCTTCATGGCTCAACCAAAATGATTTCACCCCACTCAAATTCACCCAATCTTCAATTTCCCAAATTTTCAATTTTTGACCCCGAGACCCTACACCTACTAAACCTACCCAAAACCCTTGAAATTACCCAAATTTTTGCAAAATTTCCAAATTACCCAAAATTTTCCAAAATCAATCTCAAACATCTCCACATCACTCAAATTGATCATCCATACCCAAAAATACCAAAAATTCCAAAAATACCTCTCAATACCCTCCAAATACCCAAAATACCCTTCTTGCCTAAAAATCCAAAAATTTAGAAAATTCCCAGAAAATTCCAAAAAATCCTAAATATTCCCAATTTCATTTTGTCCAACTACACCATGGGCCAATTTTGTCAATTTACCCTACTTTTGTCAAAACCCCAAATCGACCCATTTTAACCCTAAGTGAACCCAATGTCAAACCAAACCTACCCAATTGACCCCAATTTTGGTTCAATTCAGTTCTAAACTTCAATTCAACATTCCCAATACCAATTTAGACCAAATCCAAGTCCAATTTGATTGACATTTGGATCCAATTCCACTTTTGACCTTAAGGCCCATTTTTCGACCTAAGCCCAAACCTAACCCAAATGAACCCAAACCCCAAAAATCAAAGCCCAACCAAAGTCAAAACCTCTTTGAAACACTCCCATAAACACTTCTCAACAATAATTCTACATTAATTTCAACCCTAGCCCAACATTGGCCTAACTTGGCCCATTTGGACCTATATTGGCCCATTCACCAAAAGAATCCAAATCCAACCCAATTCAAGCCCAAACTACCCCAAATTTGCTTCAAGTTACTCATGACACATCCATGAGCTAAACCCAACAATTATTTGGCCCAACCTTTTACAAAATTTTCATCCATGAACACATTCATAAACTTAAAAACCCACTTCCCTTAAACCCTTCTAAAAGCCCATTTCCTTCAAAATTCAAAAGCCCAAATCTACCCTAAAGCCCACATGACATCTCCATTTGTCATCCATTTAATTAAATCCATTACCTAAGTCCTAAAATCATCATTAAATTATTCCAAATGAAGCTTCATCCAAATTCCCATCAAATTACCAAAAATTTCTTAAAACCCATTTTTATGAAATTGACTCAACTTTCTCCAAGCCAAAGACAAGCCATGCAAGCCATTGACAAGCCACATGAAGCCATGGGAGGCTTGACATGTGACCATGCCATTAATGGTAAAAGGAGGGGCTCCTTTCCTAATCTTTCATTAAGCCTTTTTACCTTAAGCATGTCACACACTAAACCATGTTTAGCCACCTCATCATGGATAGAGACCACACCACTCTCTCTTGGCCGACCCAACCGATCCTCTCAGCCCAAAATCAGGCCATGGGGAGGTGAACCAAGCCCAAAAGGTGAGTTGACCCATTTGGACCCAAAATAGGCTCATCCCCCATTCCACTTCAATCCAACTCCTTTACACATGGCAATTGCCAATTGATTGCACAAACCTCCAGCCCACGACCCACCCGACCAAGATGGTGACCATTGCACAGCCGGCCGGCCACCGGACCGCCGGAAAACACCATGGCCGAGAGCTCACATGTGAGCCAACATTGAAATTCTCACTTGTCGAGTCGCCCCATCCCTAGTGGTCACCATGGCCGATCTTCTCCTCACCGAGCAAGCGGCGATCCCAAGCCCTAACTCCCCACAGGAGGCCTCCCGACCCAGCTCTATTTAAACTCCACCCCTCTCGGCCATGAGGGAAGAGAAGCACAAACCTTGCCAAAACTCGCCAAAATTGTTCCGGACCCTTCTCCACCTTTAGAGCACTTGATCCCCAAGTGAAATCCCCCTGCCATTTCTCCTCCGTAAGCTCGATTTCGAGTTGAAATTCCACCCAAAACCAGGACACTTCTCCACAGTGAGCCAATTCTCAAATTGATTGGCTCTACACCTTCACCAGACCAAGGGAAGGTGTCCACCATCAAAAGCCCCGTCTCCAGGCCACCCAGTTGCTCCAGCCTCCAAGCTTTGTGATCGGGCTTGGTCGAAATCATATCCAGACAATTCACCAAACCAGGAGACTTCATCTGGAGCTTGCTAGGACCCAATCGAAGGTGCAACAACTCTCAGATTGAAGCCACACTTCTCTGAGCCAAGGTATGAGCTAACTCTTCATCCCGAGCTTCTGAAGATTCTCTATTTCAAATGCCTTAGTTTCAATGCATGTTAGCCGTATAGATGTGTTCGTCTCTTCGAGACGAATCCATAGAGTATAAGAACGTAAAAATCCATTGAGAATCGAGTGAGATCTTAGGGATTTAGTGTGGACGGCTCTCGGGTGAGAACACTTGGGGACGATGAACGGATGCCGTCCATTCGATACACGCGCGGACGAATGGCTCAGATGGCGTCGGACCGAGAAACGGTGCGAGAACCGCGGGGCCCGGCCGTCGACTCGGATGGCGGCGCCCGATCACGGCGCGACACGTACCCCTTCGGAGCTCGCCGATGTTTCGGCGGCGCCGCGTGGATAAATAGATAAATAGGGTATTTAATGTATTTATTAAATATCGAAACTTCAAAAATTCATATCTCTCGTGTAGAAAAATCATAAAAATAAAATAAAAATACCCTCTCGCTCGGTGAACGGAGGAGAATAATGTGGAAAAGAAATCATTTAATTTCATCAAGTATTTTATTTTTTATAATTTATTTACTCTCTGCATTGTTTTAATTCTCCATGCATGCATACAATTCACCATGGCATGAGACCATAGGGCTTTTGAAGCCTCCGAATTTGGGAACATTCCCCGAATTTTCCAAAGTCGAGGCCATCCTATGAGGAGTTCTTGATTTTTCAAGTTCGAGTCACTGTTTTGAGTATTTTAATTCCAGTAAATAGCATGTTGTGAAATAAATTCTAGGAAAATTTGGTGATGTTCCTTATGACCAGAGAACCCTAGGAAAAATAGGTTTTGACTTAGTTCATTTAAAACAACCCTAATTGGCTTAAACACCCAAGATAGGTCTTTAATTAATTAGAGTTAACCAGGTATCAAATTGACTTGAAATCAATTCTCCACTGACCTTTAGGATCAGAGGAACCCACCATAAAAATTTGAAGTCAATTGGACTTGGTTAGCCCCACTAATTGGGTTGATTAAGTCACTTAGCCATTTTAAACTTTAAAAATTCATAACTTTTAAAATACTTTTCAAAAATTCACCAAATTGGTTTTGGAGCCTCTCTGATATCAGGGGAATCTAAAAAAATTAAAATTTCAATTTTCTAAAAAGTTGATTTTTAATAATATTTTAACATTTTTAATAATTAAAAAATAATAAAAATCACAAAAATAATAAAATTCACCAAAATGTCACATTTTGAATTTTAACCACTTAGGAACAAATCCCACATTTTTCCTAAGTCTATTTAGTGAGATATTGAATTTTAAAGCCCTAGGGTAATTTTAAAATTAAAAAAATGTATTTTCTAGCATTTTCACTAAAATAATTATTATAAATCATAGAAAAATCAGAAAATTGCAAAATTTGATTCTCTGGTTTCCTTGATATCAGAGAGATTTTTGAAAAATATAAAACCCATTTTTCAACATTTATTTTATTTTTAAATTAATTAACACTCCAAAACTCAAAATAATTATAATAAAAATAATATAATTCAAAAAATCACCAAAATTGGTCCAAGTGCTTCTCTGGTCATTAGGAATGTCCCCTAATTTTCTTAAGGACAGAAACTTTCCTTTGGTCATGTTATCAAATTTTCCTTGAAAATCTCTATTTTCCACCAAAAATAATTATATAAATAAATTAAATACAGAAAAATCACATTTTCTCCTCTCATGTCTTTATTGACATATGAGTGAAGTTACATAAAAATTTCAAATTCATTTAAGTTTAATTTAGTGAGTTATGAAATTATTAAGCTTAAAGGGTAAAATGGTAATTAAACTTTCAACCCTTAATTAAAACTTTAGGTTTAATAAAAATTAACAAGTAAAATATTTGATCTTAATCTGATTTGGATGATTGAAATTTAAATAATTAAAGGGTAGAAACCCATTAAATAATTTTAAAATGATTAAACTTTAATTAAATAATGGATTAAATTTGGAAGAATAATAAAATTGGAATCATTAAAATAAGGGATATTTATTAGGAAGAGATTTATTCTTTAATTTAAAAATTCCTAAATTAATCATCTCATTAATACTCAATTTCTAATTAAAATGATAATTCAAATTCAAAATATTAAAAGACTTAATCATTAAACTAAAATTAAACTCTTTCAAAAATTTCAATTAAACTTAAAAATAAAGTAAATTAAAGATAAATTAAATTAAAATTAAATTAAATTTAATAATTAAATTAAATTAAGACAAATTAAATTAAATTAAATTAAATTAAACAATTAAATTAAATTAAATTAAATAATTAAAATTAAATTAAATTAAATTAAACAATTAAATTAAATTAAATTAAATTAAATTGAATAATTAAATTAAATTAAATCAAATCAAATTAATTAAACACCAAATCAAATTAAATTGAACTATGTTAAACTAAATTAAAATTCAATTAAATTAGGTTAAATTAAAACTCAATTAAATTAAGTTGAATTAAATATAACATCACCTAAGACATAAAGAATTCAAAATAAATGTAAAATAACTTGAACACTATTCCAAATTTAAACCCTTAACTTAAATCAAATCATTTGAATACTAATTTACCCTTGAAAGCTTTGATTATTATAACTCCTAAATGAAACATTAAATGAAGTGCTACTTCACTCATAGGATATTCAAATGTCCTAGTTCATCGAGCAAGTTAACAAGACTTGAAAACCTCGGACGATTGATTCATTTATATAATTAAATTCATTTGCACTTAAAACAATCCTAGAAATATTGAAAAGATGTTTAAGATTCTTCTTAAGCACTTCCTCAATATGATAGGATATTTATAAGAACAATTGGACTTAATTGTTCTTTGATGAAGAAAATCGTCCTCAAACAAAAACACAAAGAACCTAGACGTCATAAGAGTTGACTAGCTATAGGATTAGGAATTTGGTAGAAAACCATAACCTTTCCCTTAGCTTTACCAGGGACTTGCTTAAATATTCTAATTGTGTTTTAAGTGCAGCTTGGGATGACGGGAAGACCCTCCAGGTACGCTTTTATTTTATTGCAATTTACTTTCTTGCAATTTATTTTCTTGCAATTTACTTTATTGCAAATGCACTTTACTTTTCTTGCATGATAAAACAATCATTGCATGAAAACCCACACCTTTAGGATAGTCCCTAAAACCGAAACCAAAACTAAGTTAAAAGTCATTGCAAGATAAAATTCACCGCCACAACATTTCAAAATATAAAACAACTCAAAATTTAATCACAAACGATAACACAAAACTACAATTACAACTAAATTAAAACGTCCTGTTGGATGATCGGGAATACCTCGGATGATGTAACCTACGTGTTGCTAACGGGATTTCCCACGGTCTAAATGAAAGTGTGGAACTCATTCGAATTGAGTTTAGCAAATTCATCTGGACTAAGTGAATCCGATAAAAATAATGATGCCGGAAGGATGGAACCGTGGGATCTTAACCGGTGTCGTTATAATCAACTTTAAGATTTGTTTTAATTAAAACGTAAAAACACTTGGAAAATTAAGATTTCTCTAAACCAAAACACTTTTCTCATCCCCTGATTTATGATTTCTAAAACTAAACCTCTGCAACAACAAGGAACTTGGAGCATGGTGGGCAGCACGGCCATCGTCGTCAGCAAAACTTGAACCTACTTCAAGAAAACCTTCTTAGAATTAAACAACAAAGCCATAGGACTTCGAGGTAGCTTGCTCTAGTGCAACATAAATCCTCAACCTTTTCGTTAGGCACTTGCATAATCATTTTATGCAAATTAAGCCCTAACCGGTCTTAGGATTCCGAGGTAGTCGTCCGATACGACAACAAACCCTCACATCTTCTAGTGCTATTTGTTTGATTTTATCATACAAATATAAGCCCTAATTAATTAAAATTGGCAAGATCAAAACATTTAAATAAGTATTAGGACTTTCCTAAACTCAAGCCAAACGATAGGATAGTCGGGAAATTACCGAAGTTCACTTCGAATCGGTGATTTCTCCTACCTTTCTTCCTTTGGATTCACAAAACAAAATGTTCCAAAATTTGATCCATTCCCTATTGAAATTCCAAAATTCAATCTTTGAAAACCTTAAACTTTGAAATTCTTGAAAGCAGAATTATTGATTATTATCGAGAGTTTTCTTAGGTGATTCCCGTCACTTAAGATGTAATTAACTATAGGGCTTGCCCTTATAGGGAATTTTAAAGAACCTGAGTAATATAAACCCTGTTTGATACTTTCATATTAAGCGAGGAATTTGTCGGCTTATAAAATTGGTTCGCGGACCAAACGGATGTCACAAAACTTCTAGTTTATTTGATCGAGCCCCACCATCAAGCAGAGTGTGTTTATCCTTAGGGATAGATACACGGTTTGTGGTGCGGTGCTCGTTTATATAAACTATTTGGGATGTGAGATCGGTTTAATCTCATATCTTAAAAATTTCAAATTTAAAAATTATTTTCAAAGCCAAATACTACTTTCTAAATTATATATATATTTAAATCAAATTTAAAATTTAAATTCGCCGACAACTTCTGTTAGGCGACCCCCCTTTTAAAATACAATACAACCTAAAATAAGCCGCACAATTTCGGCGACTCACTGGGAATATTCCTCTCTCCATTATAATCAAATAATTCCGTTTTCAAAAATCGGTAGTGTATCCATGTCCTTAATGGATCAAACTACCCTTCTTTCCGTTGGAATACTATGTTCATTTCTATCTTGAACAAGTATAGCCAACATTCTCTCGGATTTAGGAGCCACTCGTTTAGACACCCCTAAACAGAGAGGTTCCGAGATCCTTTTACCTCATTTCTGAGGTGGGGTGGACCCCCGATAGGTGTTAGTTTAGGAATGATCCTTCGAGTCGAGAAGTCTTGCTTAAGACTTTCTTTCCCTTTCCAACTCTGAATCGGATTCCTTACCTTCTCTACACCTTTGAACGTTCCGTTCTAAATAAACAAACCCTCTAATAAGTGATTCTTTTAACAAATGATAAATACATGAACAAAAAATGAGTTCGGACTCTTTTCAATCCTTTCTTTTCGTCCTAAAGAAAAGAAGCATAACTTGGGACTGACAACCGTAATCTACCTCGTGAAATGGAAGCCCCGAAACCGATTTTCTCCTTCACCAACGGATCGGACTTCGCCGTCTATAAGGATGAACCGCCCGACAATGGGGTCATCCGATTTGGACGAGGATTCGAAAACACGAACGTCAAAGTCACCGACGTCTCCCTCTTCGCGTCGACGAACAAGGTATCCGAAGCCGAAGAGCCACCGCTCGAGTTCAACCTTAGGTCGACCCAAGAGTTTCCTCCCCCGCAAAGGGTCCCGACTAGGAGGAATACTCGCCGTCCGCAGGAGGATTGTTCTCACTACCCCCACTGGTCTAGTTGTTTCTGCACCTACCCCGACTTCTGCCAAATCAAAGGGGAAAGGAATCCAGAACTATGATAAACCTGTTACCGTGGAGGGTACGGATCTTCCTGTAAGACCTTCTGTCTTCGAAATCGGGTCCAGTTCGAAGATTCCTTCGCTGACAAAGACCCAAAGAAGAAATAGAAATAGAAGGATCGCCAGGGAAGCCATAGCCGCCGAGATTACCTTCCGGAGGAAATTCCGTAGTTGCCGAATATACACCGCTACCGAATATACACCACCGCTCGACTACATACCACTTTTGGGAGGAAGCAGGTTCCATCCCCTCTCCGCCGCAGAGGATGAGGAGAATGTTCGCAAGATTGCTTGCCACATTACCACAGCCCGCATACTACAACGATAGCCGCAAGAAAAGAACTAGAACTACGCTGTTTGCTCGACTGCAAACTTTGGTAGAAAAGCTAGCAAGGAAGGAAAACTGCCCCGTGTCGGAAATTCTACGAAGGATAGGGCGGGTGCCGGTCAAATCCCGTCTTGGGCCTCGAGTAGAACCCGCCGTCATGATAGAAAAGCCAAGCAAGAGAATGAAGGCTAGCCCGCCTGTCATAGTATCAGGGTTACAGATTAGAGAGGATACCACCTTCCAAGCATTTGGCCGATGCGACCATCCGGTCCTAGACCTTCCGCCGCTAGAAGGATGGTGTGGCGTCCCACTACGGGGCAATCGAGACCGAAACGAGCAGCCCGAGAAAGAAAGTCTCGCCAGGAGGCCGGAATCGAAGAAAGTGCTACTGCGATGAAGGGGACTCGTGAAAAAGGACCCGGCAACCATCGCATGACAACCACAAAGATACACGAAAGCTCCACTAGAAGATGCCATGGAAAAGTCGAGAACCGACATCCGACGGTTGGCAAAAGAAAGAGAAGAAAATTCGGAGATGAGATCGACTCATCGGAATTCATGGACAACGAATATGCGAGAAATCAACATGGTTGAGACACGAGCTTCATCGGCTTCTCAAGGTGCTCCCGCAACTCGCAGAAGAGAGGAGCCGAACCGATGAAGAGACAGCCTTCAGGAAAAGGACGACACGATCGCTCAAATGGCGAAGAGGATGGAAGAGATGGCCATAGCTCCGGCCACTCTCCGCAGTCAAGTACAACCACATAGAGAGACACCCCCAGAAGTCATTCACATCGTAGACGGAGGAAAGGAGATTACATCCGTCAATGGGGATGACCAGCTGAAAAGGATACAGCACAAAGTATGATCCCTGAAAAGGATATCAAGAACTTGGTAGAGCAGCGAAGTGCGAGAAGCCCTAGCACAATCGAAGAACGGGACATCTATTCGGACGGGTAGACCTTACCCGAAGAATTCGACGCTGTCCAATACCCGAAGGGCTTCGTACCACCTCCGTTTAAGACCTTCGACGGAACCGGGAACCCCGACAGCATGTTGCACACTTTCGTGCCGGCTTGCTGCAATGCCGGCGGGAGCGATGCGTTACTCTTCCGACGAGCTCGTTAGTAGTCCGTCGAGAATCGCCTTCGACCGGTATGCGAATTACCCAACGGATCCGTGAAGACGTTCTCGAGCTAGAGAACCTCTTCATCAAGCGATTCGCCGGAGCTCGGCACCACATCACTATAGGTGATTTAGTGGTAGAGAAACAAAGGCCGAATGAAACTTTGGTGGATTACATACTTCGATGGAGAAACTTAAGCATGAAGTGTGAACCACAACTCGCAAGAACAACATGCGATCGGCATCTTGCTTAAAAGCATTCACGGCCCGATAGCACTTCTCCTCAAGGGATTCACTATTAAGACTTTTGAGAAGTTGTTAAGCAAGGCCGGAAGCTTGCAAGAAGAGGCGAAGCAATTAAGTTTCGCCGACAAGACGGACAAGCGAAGCCGGTGAAGACTTTCGAAAAGAAATCCGGGATCGTTGCAGCGAGTTGACAAAGGCAAACAACCGATGCAAATACCACCGAACGGCCGCGAGCAACCACAACAAAATTACCAAGCAACCCCGGTCCAGCTATCAGTCGTCTCCGCAAGTATGAACAACCGTCTCGTCCGCAACGTACATCGAGGGAGCTTCGAGCGAGAGAATATCCGTTCAAAAATGAAGCAAGTACCAAAGATGTTCCGTAGCTTAATGAAAACTCCGGATTTCCACCGCGCGAGCCCAAAAGACCGGAGGAAGTCAACAAGAAAGGTGATCCCAACTTTTGCCCCTACCATCGGATGCTTGGGCACAAGATGGAAGACCGCATTACCTTCAAAAGTTGGCTCAACGACAACCTTCGGAAAGGAAATATAACAATCCCGAAGGAGTACATGAAGGAACCCCGTAAAGGAGGTTCCGTCAATGTTATCTCAACCGATCCCGTCATTCCGATAGATCCCTATGCAACCAACGATGGATGGACTACCGCTCGGACAAGGTCTTCGAAGAAGATTTTAGATAACATCCGAACCGCTTCGGTGCGAGCTTCGATTCGTAGTTCGAGACCCGTTAAGCCGGTACTATCACTTGCGATAGAAGAACCACCTCGACAGAGACAATCGAAGAGAAGAAGAAAATTGACGAAGAAGAGGGGACCGAGACTCCTAAGGCTGGACTAGGGGCCGCTTATCCTAGGATAGTTGTTTCCGATTGGGGGAGAAATCCCTCGAACCTCTGATTTTGTATGATTATCTGCTCACTTCGGTGGGATCATATAATTATAAGGGTGATGGCGTTGGCTACGTTTTAACTGTTTCTAACGATTACGTAACTAGCGACAATCCGGGCGTCGATTTCGATACCAACAACAATTCTCAAATCATACATGATCTCGACGATCACAATGACAAAGAAGGCATCCATCAAGGAGGCTACGAGAGTTCAACGAGCAACGGATCTATCTGTGAGTTTCGAGGAGCTCCGAGCTACGATAGAGTTAGAGCCTTCGCATTTTGAAGATAATCCGGAAGAGCCTCGTCATTCCGATTCGGGAGGAGACACCAACAAACTCAACGCTAGATTCGAAGAAATTACGAAGTCAACCTAAGAAGTGGAAAAGTTCTACCTCCAAGAATGGGTCCAAAAGACAAAGGAAAGCGGTGGTTGTTCAAGAAGAACCAACCCCACAGGAAGAAATACCCATTCGAGAAGAAGCCGAGACGCAGGAGAACAAAGTGGACTACAACGTGCTAGCCCATCTTAGGAAACTACCGGCCAACCGAGCATTTACGATGCTCTCATCTTATCAAAGGAGATGAAGGAAGCTCGATCAAGGCCTTACTTGATCCGGAAATTGCTTAGCTCAAATGGCCGGAGATTCCTTAGAGGAGGTTTGCTCGTTAAAGGAACAACGAGGTGTTACCTTCACGGACAGATGACCTACTACTGGGGACGCAGATCACAACCGACCGTTGTACATTTCGATTATAATCGGGAAGTTTACGCTCTCCGGAGTTTTGGTGGATCCAGGAGCATCAATCAATATAATGAGTCTTCGAACACTAGCATACTTGGAAATTGATGCTCGTGAGCTCGAGGCCGACAAAATGTTATTAAGAGGATTCAACCGTAAAGGAGAAAGAGCCCTCGGGTCAATAACGCTATCGATGAAAACCGGTGACTTAGCAAAGACAACCGCAAAATTTCATATAATCGATTCGAAACGTCGTTCAACGCTCTATCGGGCCGACCATGGATACATGAAAACGAGGATGGTACCATCATCTCTACACCGGTGCATCAAGTACTACGATGGAGGGGAACAGGTGCATCAAAGGTGACTTGCAACCATTCTCCGTACATGAAATTGGAATCCATGAAGATGCGGCTTATTATGCACCGCCAAAGAAAACAATCTTCTCCGGAGATACCATAACAAATGAAGCAAAGAAAGTTCGAGACAACGAAGAATCGAAGTTCTAGTCCAACAGCTCACTCACCACTCCCTTCCGGCGAGATGGTGAAGGTTTCTCCACAACTCGCATCCGAGGTCGAGGCCGGGGACGAGGCCGTGGTAGAGACACTAGGACAATCGGACGGAAGAAACCAGCCATCAATGTTGATTGGGAAGATAGTTCTGAAGAGGAAAAAGAAATCAAGCAAGAAGCAGCAACAATAAGTCGAAAGAAGCCGCAATACAAGATCTCCCTCGAAGATGAAAAGAACGAAGAATATAAATCAATGTACGAAAAGATTAACCACTACGTACATACTATGACCCTAACCCCGATCCATTCTAACAAGATCGAGGGTATGGAGGTCAAATAGGTACGTAGTGACGGTGCAAAGCCGATCAAATTCTACCGTGGTGCTTCTTCCTCCAAAACTGAAAATAATGTACAATTCGAAGATGTCACTTCATCAGAATTAATGGAATTACCTTTTGAATGGTACTCTCCCCGTGTTCAAAATTTAATTCAACGTGGTTTCTTACCTCGACAATGGACAAAAGGCCAATCACAACATTTTGAAAAGTTATGGAATAACTCCGGCCGTCCTCCCAATTCAAAGTATGGACTCGGATTCGGCACAGTAGGGTCAGTTGACGATACTGAATTTTGCTTGGTTGTCACTTGCAAATCCAATGAAAACCGCATGGAAACTACAGACGAACTCGAAGATTTACAAATTGGAGACGCTCCACCAGAATTCGAAGAAGAAATCAAATCTACAATAGATGAGTTAACGGAAGTTAACTTGGGTACTAGCGAAGAGCCTAGACCTACCTTTGTTAGCTCCTTACTCAACAAAGAAGACTCCGAAGAAATAATCAAGTTATTAATGGAATTTAAAGACTGTTTTGCTTGGAGCTACGATGAAATGCCAGGATTAGCCCCAGGGGTTGCGATCATAAGCTAGGAGTGGATCCTACTCGTTCCGGTCGACAAGGTCCTAGAAGAATGCGTCCGGAAATCGAACAACAAGTCATAGCCGAAGTTAAAAAGCTAATAGACGCTAAATTTGTCCGTGAAGAACAATACCCGACTCGGTTAGCCAATGTGGTGCCGATCGAAAGAAGAATGGTCGGATCGAATTTGTGTGGACTTCGCAGATTTAAACAAGGCATGTCCAAAAGATGAATTCCTCTACCAATTCCAGAATCGATGATCGATATTGCTTCGACACATGAAATATTCTCATTCATGGATGGATCTTCAGGATACAACCGGATAAAAATGGCTCCAGAAGATGAAAAGCTTACGGCATTCGAACGCCGATCGGAGTATTTTGCTACACGAGTGATGCCATTCGGACTCGAAGAACGCAGGAGCAACTTACCAAAGAGCAATGACAAGAATTTTTGATGATCTCATCCACAATCAAGTCGAGTGCTACGTGGACGATGTCGTCATCAAAAGCAAAGTAAAGGAAAACCTCTCGTATGATTTGAGAATTGTTTTCGAACGATTAAGACAATTTAACCTTAAGATGAATCCCTTAAAATGCGCCTTCGGCGTCACCTCCGGGAAATTCTTAGGATTCGTTGTCCGACATCGTGGAATTGAAATCGACCCGGAGAAGATTAAAGCCATCTTAGAAATGCCGCCTCCCAAAACCTTAAAACAACTACGATCTTTTCAAGGGAAGCCGGCATATCTTCGACGCTTTATCTCAAACCCGTCGAGTAGGTGTCAGCCTTTCTCGGCACTAGTTAAAAAGGACGCCAAATTTATTTGGGAAGAGAAATGCCGGAAGGCCTTCGAAGACATTAAACAATATTTAATGACACCTCCCGTCTTAGCAGCCCCAGGCCTCGGGTAGACCGCCGATACTTTACACCGCGGCTTTAGACGACTCTCTCGAGCCCCGTTAGCCTGTGTCAATGATGAGGGTAAAGAAAATGCTCTTTACTACTTAAGCCGTCGTTTACTCCCGACTGAAGTAAGGTATCCCGCAATTGAAAAGCATTGTTTGGCCCCGATCTTCGCCGCTCAAAAGCTCGGGCACTACATGCTTTCTCATAAGGTCAACTTGATTTCGAAGTTTAATCCATTGCAATACTTGATGACTCGTCCAACACTTTCCGGCGACTTGCCGGATGGTCAATGATATTATTGCAATTCGATATAACTTTCGTGCCTCTGCGTGCCGTAAAGGGACAAGTCTTAGCAGACTTCCTCGCGAAGACACCCTTTGCCGGCCGAATCTCCTCTCAATGACGATCCGCCGGATGAACAAATAATGAGCCTAGAAGACCCCGATGATCGACGTTGGGAATTGTATTTCGACGGAGCATCTTCAAGACACAAAGACGAAGAATCGCAAGTGATAGTGCCGGTAAGGCAGGAATCGGGCTAATCTTTATAACACCGGAGCGGGGGATGTTAAGATACTCCTACCACTTGACGGAACCGTGTACAAACAACGAGCGTAATACGAAGCCCTCATAACGGGACTGGAATTAACCATTCAAATGGGGATAACGGACATCAACATCTACGGGATTCACAGTTAATCATTCAACAGATCGCCGGACAATACAAAATTTTCAAACCAAGACTCGAACAATACTTCCAATATGCCATACAGCTGTTGGAACAGATTCCAAATGTGACAATCTACAAAATTCCTAGAAAAGAGAATGCTTTAGCAGATGCTTTAGCCCGTCTCGCAAAAGAATTTGCCTGTTTGCAAGATGAATCGATGGAAGTGTCGATTCACTGACGTCGAGTCCTATCACGACTCGACATAGACATGATACACAAATCGAGCAAAAGAAAAAGAATCAACATAGAGACAGTGACGTGAAAACACGGAAGATCAGGCGACGACCATCGATGAACTACTCGCAAACAGGAAAGCTACCGGAGGATAGGTCGCTAGCCCATCGTATCAAGAAAAGAACTCGTCCTACGCATTAATAAACAACACATCGTACGTAAGGTCTTTTGATCAAATGTGGCTAAGGTGCCTAAGCGGGTCCGAGGCCCGTGAAATTGTTAAAGAGGTGCATTCAGGACTCCGTGGCGCTCACCGACGGGTCCAAAAATGAAGATGAAAATTAAAAGACTAGGGTACTACCGGCCCTCGATGATGACCGACCGCATGAAAATCGCCAAGAGCCGTCACCAATGCCAAGTGCACGGAGTGGTTCTACACCAACCTCCAAATGTGCTAAACCCGACAATTGCGTCGTGGCCGTTTGAATGTTGGGGCACAGATATAGTGGGTCCGATAGAACCACCATCTTCGAAAGGACATCGCTTTATTCTTGCGGCTACAGATTACTTTTCCAAGTGGGCGTAAGCCAGTTCCACTTAGAGAAGTGAAAGCACACCACGTGCTGCAGCTTTTCAAGAACCAAGTTGTCTACCGTTTCGGAGTGCCACGCAGATCATTTCGTATAATGGGTCGCATTCGAAGCACACAAATCAACAATTTTGTCGGAGACACGGAATCGACCGGCGATACTCGACAATTTACTACCCAAGAGCAAACGGTCTCGCCGAGGCTTTTAATAAAACTCTCGTTCAAATCTTAAAGAAAACCCCGGACGATAATAAGAGAAATTGACACGAGAAATTGTTAGAAGCCTTATGGGCCTACCGGACAACCTTCGTAACTCCTACTCAAGCTACACCTTACGCTCCGGTGTATGGGTCCGAGGCAAGTGTTACCTTTAGAGGTTCAACTTCCTTCACTCGGAATTGCAGTTGCAAACAAGATCACGACGAAGAAAACGCCAAATTACGACTCGAAGAATTAGAAAGCTCGGAAGGGAAAAGACTTGCAGCAAGCAACGAATTTAGAACTATACCAAGCTAAAATAGTTCAAGCCCATGACAAACCGGTCCGCCCGAGAACTTTCAAAGTTGGTGACTTAGTTCTCGTTCTCAAGAGACCTATTCTCGCACACCGCAAGATAGGAGGAAAATTTGAACCCACTGGGAAGGACCGTTTGTGGTTGAAGCAAGATACTCGTGGAGGTTCCTACCAGCCTAGTGAATTGCCGGGAGAACGACATATGCTTCCGATCAACGGACGATACTTGAAAAAATATTACGCTACCTGATGTTTCGAAGGAATGAATTCTTCATCCCTAAGAAACACGGGTGAAGTAATTACTTATGGTTAGGTCCGAACTCAAAATAATAAAATGTGCTAAAATAAATAAAATCATGATAATAAAGTTTTCCTCGTTTTCTTCTCCAAATCAAAATCTCTTCCCTCATCTTATCTTACTTCATTCCCGTTAAATTTCAAAATATAAGAATAATAAAAAATGTATCTTTAAAAAACATTTTCTTAATGTTCTCGTTCTTAGTATGACTCCCGATCCTTTTCCTTGTCTTTTCGCAGGAAATGTCGAACGGGCGGTCGGTCTTGAACTTTAAGAATGGCGTAAGCCTCGCACTCGATGAAAAGAGGGTGAAAGATGGAGCGATAATCGAGATTGACTCGCATTTCGCACCGCAGGCCTACGATACGAAGAAAGTGACCGGGTCCCAAGCTAACCGAGCAGAACCGCCTCGACGTACAAGTGATGAAAGTGGGTGGCCCAAGCCACCAATCCAACAACAAGAAAAGAAAAGCAAACACCGAAGAAGATAAGAAAATGAAGTCCGTAGTCACTACAACTGAGGGCGTGCTTGTCGCCGCCGCGCCCGCAGAGATTCAAGAAGTTCGGAGGGCTACTCTCACGACCCACGCAACGGAGAAATAAGAATCGCCGTATCCGTAAGATGTTAACAAAACTAGCCGCGGACCACGCGACGAGACAATCGCTAATGCCAAGCACTCACATTTCAAGGACACCGGTTCACCAGGAACTCGAAGAAAGGAGGCCAGCTCCTAGAATAACGTAAAGAACCGTGGAAATCTCCGGAAGATCGAAGAAAGAAGGCTACCACGCCACCGGATAGAACCACCAGGCAGTGCATGACCTTGTTGCGTAGCAACCCCGGGGATGTCCCGACGTACATCATCCCCGAGGAGCCGAGGTATGCGGGGAACGTGAAGGGATTGAACCATATATCCCACAATATGTCACAAGACCTCGCCATCTCCGGCATCATTCCGGAATACGAGCTGGAGAGGATGCGGAATGTTGAAAAGAAAACTTTTGAATACTTCGAGAGAATTAAAGGAAGAAGAATCAACATACTAGAAGGCCTCGAGCTACACACCGACGTATTCTCGCAGTATGAACAACAAGCAAATCGTGGACCGTATCCGGATCCGAAAAGAATGGGCCGAGCAGCCGCCCGAGGGAAAACACATACTCGGAACCCCGGAGATGGATGCCGTGGAAAGGAAGAATCACAATACAATGCGGATGCTCGCTACAACTTTGTCGAAGACGAAAAGGAAACCCACCGTGGATACTCCGTCATGGGCAAGTAGATCCGATGCCATTAGTTATCAAGAGAATGGTAAAAAGATTGATAACATGGAGGGTATCGCCAGCAGATTGCATACCCAATAGCCGCATTATCAATATCTACAAACAGGGTGACCGCATACCCCCACATATCGATCACCACGACTTCGTCGACCTTTCGCACGGTCTCTTTCTTGAATGAGTGTAACATCATGTTCGGATCCGACCTCCGGATAGCAGGCCCGGGTGAGTTCCGGGGCCAGGAAAGATACCTTTACCGGTGGGTTCCGTCATGATACCGCAAGGTAACGGAGCGGATATCGCAAAACATTGCATACCGAGAGTGCCGATGGAGCGAATCTCGCTACTTTCGTGAGGATGGACGACAAGAAAATACCTTACCATTTCCAACCGGATCCGGAGCTGGAGAACCTCCGGCCTTACGAGCCGTGAGTTACATGGGAAATATCACACCTCCAATGTACATCCAACCGGCACCCTTGCCAAGGATGGCTTGGAAGGTGATGTTATTAACCATGTATCTCACTATTCGTACATGGATTTTTGACGGATGATTCTTTTGATGGATCAACAAAGATCATACACGATCCGTTTTGAGTCTACATGGATTGTATGAAATATATTCCAGATCGAGTTGTATGATGTATTTTCAACATGATTGGAATGAAAGTGACCATGTCACGTTTTTGGCCTTCACCTCTTTTGTGCAAATTGATTAGGAAACGCCATTAAAGTTAAATGAACTTCGAACAAAGAACAGAAAAGAAATAAAACAAAAAAAAGAGAATAAAAGAAAACTTTCTAAAAAAAAATCCGAAAAATGACAAATACCAAGTTCACATGAACATTAAATAAACAACAAAATAAAATTTGAACCATTAAAAGATAAACAAAATCAACACAAATCTCAAATTCAATCTTTCCGCATTCTAAATTTCGATCAAATTTCAAATTCATCTTTCCAAATTCCAAGTCAAATTCTCAATCAAATTCCAAATCCACTCTCGATCAAATTTCAAATTTGATCTTTCCAAATTCCAAGTCAAATTCTCAATCAAATTCCAAATCCACTCTCAATCAAATTTCAAATTTGATCTTTCCAAATCTCAAATCAAATTCTCAATCAAATTTCAAATCCAATCTCGATCAAGTTTCAAATTTGGTCTTCCAAATTTCAAATCAAATCTTAAATCAAATTTCGATCGAGTTCAAACCCATCCTTCCAAATCTCAAATTCAATCTTTCCAGAGTCTAAATCTCTATCAAATCTCAAATCCGATCTTCTAGATCTCAAATCAAATTTCAATCGAAAAATCAAATCCAATTCAAACACTTTTGGGTCGAGGATTTTACATCCAAGACTGCACTGCTTTAGGATTCTTTTCCTATTGCACTGAAGTACATCAAATTCAACCTTTTGGGTCGAGGATTTTACATCCAAGATCGCACTCGCTTTAGGATTCTTTTCCTATTGCACCGAAATACATCAAATTCAAACTTTTGGGTCGAGGATTTTACATCCAAGACCGCACCGCTTTAGGATTCTTTTCCTATCGCACTGAAATACATCAAATCAAACTTTTGGGTCGAGGATTTTACATCCAAGACTGCACTGCTTTAGGATTCTTTCCCTATTGCACTGAAGTATATCAAAATTCAAACTTTTGAGTCGAGGATTTTACATCCAAGACTGCACTGCTTTAGGATTCTTTCCCTATCGCACTCGAAGTACATCAAAATTCAAACTTTTCGAGTCGAGGATTTTACATCCAAGACCGCACCGCTTTAGGATTCTTTCCCTATCGCACCGAAATACATCAAATCAAACTCTTTTGGGTCGAGGATTTTACATCCAAGATCGCAAGTGCTTTAGGATTCTTTTCCTATCGCACCGAAGTACATCAAAATTCAAACTTTTGGGTCAAGGATTTTACATCCAAGACCGCACCGCTTTAGGATTCTTTTCCTATTGCACCGAAATACATCAAATTCAAACTTTTGAGTCGAGGATTTTACATCCAAGACCGCACCGCTTTAGGATTCTTTCCCTATCAGCACCGAAATACATCAAATCAAACTCTTTTGGGTCGAGGATTTTACATCCAAGACTCGCATCGCTTTAGGATTCTTTTCCTATCGCACCGAAGTACATCAAAATTTAAACTTTTGGGTCAAGGATTTTACATCCAAGATCGCACTCGCTTTAGGATTCTTTTCCTATCAGCACCGAAATACATCAAATTCAAACCTTTGGGTCGAGGATTTTACATCCAAGACCGCATCGCTTTAGGATTCTTTTCCTACCGCACCGAAGTACATCAAATCAAACTCTTTTGGGTCGAGGATTTTACATCCAAGACCGCATCGCTTTAGGATTCTTCCCTATCGCACCGAAATACATCAAAATCAAACTTTTGGGTCGAGGATTTTACATCCAAGACTCGCATCGCTTTAGGAATCTTTCCTATTGCACCGAAATACATCAAATTCAAACTTTTGGGTCGAGGATTTTACATCCAAGATCGCATCGCTTTAGGATTCTTTTCCTATTGCACTCGAAATACACTAAATTCAACCTTTTGGGTCGAGGATTTTACATCCAAGACCGCACCGCTTTAGGATTCTTTTCCTATCGCACCGAAATACATCAAAATCAAACTCTTTTGGGTCGAGGATTTTACATCCAAGATCGCACCGTTTTAGGATTCTTTTCCTATCAGACCGAAATACATCAAAATTCAACTCTTTTGGGTCGAAGATTTTACATCCAAGCATCGCACTCGCTTTAGGATTCTTTCCCTATTGCACTGAAATACATCAAAATTCAACCTTTGGGTCGAGGATTTTACATCCGAGACTGCATTGCTTTAGGATTCTTTCCCTATCGCAATGAAATACATCAAATCAAATTCAAACTCTTGAGGTTAAGGATTTTACATCCAACACCGCATTGCTCTGAGATCTCTTCTCATTGCAACGATTCAATCTAATCAATTCAATTTTCTTTCGAGGTTGGAGATGTTACATCTAAAACCTCAAAATCCCAATTTTCATTTCAAATTAAATCCCTTCAAATAAGTTTTGACAAACTTCAATCTAAATTGAAACCCCAAACTAAAACTCACACATCAAAACATAAATTGAAACAAAATAAAATCTAAATCGGAATTCCCCCAGATCATGTGATTTGGGATTCACCTCCTTTTCCTTTCTCCAGCGAGAGTTCAAGAATCTCCGGTTCCAGCAGATATACTCGACACTCCCCAGCGAGAACTCTTCTACTTCGTCCTAAGTTCGTCACTTGGACATCCGTGTTGGTTTTGTTGATCGCTTCGGCCAACACCAATACGCGCGGTGTGCTCCGTCAGCTCACCACACCTATCGGGGTCCATTTGTTGACCTCATTTTCGATGAGGTCTTCCTTTCTTCTTTTAGTGCTTAGGATCTAGCCTTCAGGCTTTTCCTTTCGACTATCTTAGAGGACTAGAATCGGGACCCGCCTTTTAGAAATTCAAACCACTTCTAAACTCCCCGTAAACTCCACAAACTTGACTATAGACCCCTAATCACCTAGAGGGTTGAAATCAAATGTGGAAGTTTAAAGGATGAGTTCCTATAGGACTCTTCGCCTTAGGACCGCCCGGCGGCCCGGTCCGATGAAGAGGCCGACTTACACACACATTACACTTATACACTACACTTACACACTACATTTCCACACACCTCCTAAAACCACACCCATACCCAACTTGACCTCCCGACTCATGTAGGTGATTCACATGGATGGTCCTTAACCCCTAAGCCCTCGCTAAGAGGGTTAGGAACAACATAGATGAATGCCTCAAATGAGTCCTTTCATGGCTCATATGGGCTTGAAATGGCTTCATGGCTCAACCAAAATGATTTCACCCCACTCAAATTCACCCAATCTTCAATTTCCCAAATTTTCAATTTTTTGACCCCGAGACCCTACACCTACTAAACCTACCCAAAACCCTCGAAATTACCCAAATTTTCGCAAAATTTCCAAATTACCCAAAATTTTCCAAAATCAATCTCAAACATCTCCACATCACTCAAATTGATCATCCATACCCAAAAATACCAAAAATTCCAAAAATACCTCTCAATACCCTCCAAATACCCAAAATACCCTTCTTGCCTAAAAATTCAAAAATTTAGAAAATTCCCAGAAAATTCCAAAAAATCCTAAATATTCCCAATTTCATTTTGTCCAACTACACCATGGGCCAATTTTGTCAATTTACCCTACTTTTGTCAAAACCCCCAAATTGACCCATTTTAACCCTAAGTGAACCCAATGTCAAACCAAACCTACCCAATTGACCCCAATTTTGGTTCAATTCAGTTCTAAACTTCAATTCAACATTCCCAATACCAATTTAGACCAAATCCAAGTCCAATTTGATTGACATTTGGATCCAATTCCACTTTTGACCTTAAGGCCCATTTTTCGACCTAAGCCCAAACCTAACCCAAATGAACCCAAACCCCAAAAATCAAAGCCCAACCAAAGTCAAAACCTCTTTGAAACACTCCCATAAACACTTCTCAACAATAATTCTACATCAATTTCAACCCTAGCCCAACATTGGCCTAACTTGGCCCATTTGGACCTATATTGGCCCATTCACCAAAAGAATCCAAATCCAACCCAATTCAAGCCCAAACTACCCCAAATTTGCTTCAAGTTACTCATGACACATCCATGAGCTAAACCCAACAATTATTTGGCCCAACCTTTTACAAAATTTTCATCCATGAACACATTCATAAACTTAAAAACCCACTTCCCTTAAACCCTTCTAAAAGCCCATTTCCTTCAAAATTCAAAAGCCCAAATCTACCCTAAAGCCCACATGACATCTCCATTTGTCATCCATTTAATTAAATCCATTACCTAAGTCCTAAAATCATCATTAAATTATTCCAAATGAAGCTTCATCCAAATTCCCATCAAATTACCAAAAATTTCTTAAAACCCATTTTTATGAAATTGACTCAACTTTCTCCAAGCCAAAGACAAGCCATGCAAGCCATCGACAAGCCACATGAAGCCATGGGAGGCTTGACATGTGACCATGCCATTAATGGTAAAAGGAGGGGCTCCTTTCCTAATCTTTCATTAAGCCTTTTTTACCTTAAGCATGTCACACACTAAACCATGTTTAGCCACCTCATCATGGATAGAGACCACACCACTCTCTCTGGCCGACCCAACCGATCCTCTCAGACCCAAAATCGAGGCCATGGGGAGGTGAACCAAGCCCAAAAGGTGAGTTGACCCATTTGGACCCAAAATAGGCTCATCCCCCATTCCACTTCAATCCAACTCCTTTACACATGGCAATTGCCAATCGATTGCACAAACCTCCAGCCCCGACCCACCCGACCAAGATGGTGACCATTGCTCGGCCGGCCGGCCACCGTGACCGCCGGAAAACACCATGGCCGAGAGCTCACATGTGAGCCAACATTGAAATTCTCACTTGCCGAGCCGCCCCATCCCTAGTGGTCACCATGGCCGATCTTCTCCTCACCGGAGCAACTGATCCCAAGCCCTAACTCCCCCTCGAGGCCTCCGACCACCTCTATTTAAACTCCACCCCTCTCGGCCATGAGGGAAGAGAAGCACAAACCTTGCCAAAACTCTGCCAAAATTGTTCCGCACCCTTCTCCACCTTTAGAGCACTTGATCCCCGATGAAATCCCCCCGCCATTTCTCCTCCGTAAGCTCAATTTCGTAGTCGAAATTCCACCCAAAACCGTGACACTTCTCCACAAGTGAGCCAATTCTCAAATCGATTGGCTCTACACCTTCACCGCACCAAGGGAAGGTGTCCACCATCAAAAGTCCCGTCTCCGAGCCACCCGGTTGCTCCAGCTCTCCAAGCTTTGTGGATCGGGCTTGGTCGAAATCATATCCGGACAATTCACCAAACCAGGAGACTTCATCCGGAGCTTGCACAGACCCAATCGAAGGTGCAACAACTCTCGCATTGAAGCCACACTTCTCCGAGCCAAGGTATGAGCTAACTCTTCATCCCGAGCTTCCGAAGATTCTCTATTTCAAATGCCTTAGTTTCAATGCATGTTAGCCGTATAGATGTGTTCGTCTCTTCGAGACGAATCCATAGAGTATAAGAACGTAAAAATCCATCGAGAATCGAGTGAGATCTTGTGGATTTAGTGTGGACGCGCTCTCGGGTGAGAACACTTGGGGACGATGAACGGATGCCGTCCATTCAATACACGCGCGGACGAATGGCTCGGATGGCGTCGGACCGAGAAACGGTGCGAGAACCGCGGGGCCCGGCCGCCGACTCGGATGGCGGCGCCCAATCACAGCGCGACACGTACCCCTTCGGAGCCGCCGATGTTTCGCCGGCGCCGCGTGGATAAATAGATAAATAGGGTATTTAATGTATTTATTAAATATCGAAACTTCAAAAATTCATATCTCGTGTAGAAAAATCATAAAAATAAAATAAAAATACCTCTCGCTCGCTGAACAGTAGGAGAATAATGTGGAAAAGAAATCATTTAATTTCATCAAGTATTTTATTTTTTATAATTTATTTACTCTCTGCATTGTTTTAATTCTCCATGCATGCATACAATTCACCATGGCATGAGACCATAGGGCTTTGAAGCCTCTGAATTTGGGAACATTCCCCGAATTTTCCAAAGTCGAGGCCATCCCTATGAGGAGTTCTTGATTTTTCAAGTTCAAGTCATCGTTTTGAGTATTTTAATTCCAGTAAATAGCATGTTGTGAAATAAATTCTAGGAAAATTTGGTGATGTTCCTTATGACCAGAGAACCCTAGAAAAATAGGTTTTGACTTAGTTCATTTAAAACAACCCTAATCGGCTTAAACACCCAAGATAGGTCTTTAATTAATTAGAGTTAACCAGGTATCAAATTGACTTGAAATCAATTCTCCACTGACCTTTAGGATTAGAGGAACCCACCATAAAAATTTGAAGTCAATTGGACTTGGTTAGCCCCACTAATTGGGTTGATTAAGTCACTTAGCCATTTTAAACTTTAAAAATTCATAACTTTTAAAATACTTTTCAAAAATTCACCAAATTGGTTTTGGAGCCTCTCTGATATCAGGGAATCTAAGAAAATTAAAATTTCAATTTTCTAAAAAAGTTGATTTTTAATAATATTTTAACATTTTTAATAATTAAAAAATAATAAAAATCACAAAAATAATAAAATTCACCAAAATGTCACATTTTGAATTTTAACCACTTAGGAACAAATCCCACATTTTTCCTAAGTCTATTTAGTGAGATATTGAATTTTAAAGCCCTAGGGTAATTTTAAAATTAAAAAAATGTATTTTCTAGCATTTTCACTAAAATAATTATTATAAATCATAGAAAAATCAGAAAATTGCAAAATTTGATTCTCTGGTTTCCTTGATATCAGAGAGATTTTTGAAAAATATAAAACCCATTTTTCAACATTTATTTTATTTTTAAATTAATTAACACTCCAAAACTCAAAATAATTATAATAAAAATAATATAATTCAAAAAATCACCAAAATTGGTCCAAGTGCTTCTCTGGTCATTAGGAATGTCCCCTAATTTTCTTAAGGACAGAAACTTTCTTTTGGTCATGTTATCAAATTTTCCTTGAAAATCTCTATTTTCCACCAAAAATAATTATATAAATAAATTAAATACAGAAAAATCACATTTTCTCCTCTCATGTCTTTATCGACATATGAGTGAAGTTACATAAAAATTTCAAATTCATTTAAGTTTAATTTAGTGAGTTATGAAATTATTAAGCTTAAAGGGTAAAATGGTAATTAAACTTTCAACCCTTAATTAAAACTTTAGGTTTAATAAAAATTAACAAGTAAAATATTTGATCTTAATCTGATTTGATGATTGAAATTTAAATAATTAAAGGGTAGAAACCCATTAAATAATTTTAAAATGATTAAACTTTAATTAAATAATAGATTAAATTTGGAAGAATAATAAAATTGGAATCATTAAAATAAGGGATATTTATTAGGAAGAGATTTATTCTTTAATTTAAAAATCCCTAAATTAATCATCTCATTAATACTCAATTTCTAATTAAAATGATAATTCAAATTCAAAATATTAAAAGACTTAATCATTAAACTAAAATTAAACTCTTTCAAAAATTTCAATTAAAATTAAAAATAAAGTAAATTAAAGATAAATTAAATTAAAATTAAATTAAATTTAATAATTAAATTAAATTAAGACAAATTAAATTAAATTAAATTAAATTAAACAATTAAATTAAATTAAATTAAATAATTAAAATTAAATTAAATTAAATTAAACAATTAAATTAAATTAAATTAAATTAAATTGAATAATTAAATTAAATTAAATCAAATCAAATTAATTAAACACCAAATCAAATTAAATTGAACTATGTTAAACTAAATTAAAATTCAATTAAATTAAGTTAAATTAAAACTCAATTAAATTAAGTTGAATTAAATATAACATCACCTAAGACATAAAGAATTCAAAATAAATGTAAAATAACTTGAACACTATTCCAAATTTAAACCCTTAACTTAAATCAAATCATTTGAATACTAATTTACCCTCGAAAGCTTTGATTATTATAACTCCTAAATGAAACATTAAATGAAGTGCTACTTCACTCATAGGATATTCAAATGTCCTAGTTCATCGAGCAAGTTAACAAGACTTGAAAACCTCTGACGATTGATTCATTTATATAATTAAATTCATTTCGCACTTAAAACAATCCTAAAATATTGAAAAGATGTTTAAGATTCTTCTTAAGCACTTCCTCAATATGATAGGATATTTATAAGAACAATCGGACTTAATTGTTCTTCGATGAAGAAAATCGTCCTCAAACAAAAACACAAAGAACCTAGACGTCATAAGAGTCGACTAGCTATAGGATTAGGAATTTGGTAGAAAACCATAACCTTTCCCTTAGCTTTACCTAGGGACTTGCTTAAATATTCTAATTGTGTTTTAAGTGCGACTTGGGATGACTGGAAGACCCTCCAGTGTACGCTTTTATTTTATTGCAATTTACTTTCTTGCAATTTATTTTCTTGCAATTTACTTTATCGCAAATGCACTTTACTTTTCTCGCATGATAAAACAACCGTTGCATGAAAACCCACACCTTTAGGATAGTCCCTAAAACCGAAACCAAAACTAAGTTAAAAGTCATTGCAAGATAAAATTCACCGCCACAACATTTCAAAATATAAAATAACTCAAAATTTAATCACAAACGTAACACAAAACTACAATTACAACTAAATTAAAACGTCCCGTTGGATGATCGGGAATACCTCGGATGATGTAACCTACGTGTTGCTAACGGGATTTCCCACTGCCTAAATGAAAGTGTGGAACTCATTCAGTTGAGTTTAGCAAATTCATCCGGACTAAGTGAATCCGATAAAAATAATGATGCCGAAGGATGGAACCGCGGGATCTTAACCGGTGTCGTTATAATCAACTTTAAGATTTGTTTTAATTAAAACGTAAAAACACTTGGAAAATTAAGATTTCTCTAAACCAAAACACTTTTCTCATCCCCCGATTTATGATTTCTAAAACTAAACCTCTCGCAACAACAAGAAACTTGGAGCATGATGGCAAGCACGGCCATCGTCGTCAAGAAAACTCGAACCTACTTCAAAGAAACCTTCTTAGAATTAAACAACAAAGCCATAGGACTTCGAGGTAGCTTGCCTAGTGCAACATAAATCCTCAACCTTTTCGTTAGGCACTTGCATAATCATTTTATGCAAATTAAGCCCTAACCGGTCTTAGGATTCCGAGGTAGTCGTCCGATACGACAACAAACCCTCACATCTTCTGATGCTATTTGTTTGATTTTATCATACAAATATAAGCCCTAATTAATTAAAATTGGCAAGATCAAAACATTTAAATAAGTATTAGGACTTTCCTAAACTCAAGCCAAACGATAGGATAGTCGGGAAATTACCGAAGTTCACTTCGAATCGGTGATTTCTCCTACCTTTCTTCCTTTGGATTCACAAAACAAAATGTTCCAAAATTTGATCCATTCCCTATCGAAATTCCAAAATTCAATCTTCGAAAACCTTAAACTTTCAAATTCTTGAAAGCGAATTATTGATTATTATCGAGAGTTTTCTTAGGTGATTCCCGTCACTTAAGATGTAATTAACTATAGGGGCTTGCCCTTATAGGGAATTTTAAAGAACCTGAGTAATATAAACCCCGTTTGATACTTTCATATTAAGCGTGGGAATTTGTCGGCTTATAAAATTGGTTCGCAGACCAAACGGATGTCACAAAACTTCTAGTTTATTTGATCGAGCCCCACCATCGAGCGTGTGTCTATCCTTAGGGATAGATACACGGCTTGTGGTGCGGTGCTCGTTTATATAAACTATTTGGGATGTGAGATCGCTTTAATCTCATATCTTAAAACTTTCAAATTTAAAAATTATTTTCAAAGCCAAATACTACTTTCTAAATTATATATATATTTAAATCAAATTTAAAATTTAAATTCGCCGACAACTTCTGTTAGGCGACCCCCCTTTTAAAATACAATACAACCTAAAATAAGCCGCACACCTACCCCTTTAGAAACTCAACCACTTCTTAACTCCCTGCAAACTCCACAAACTTGATTGTAGGCCCCTAATCACCTAGAGGGTTGAAATCAAATGTGGAAGTTTAAAGGATGAGTTCCTATAGGACTCTTTGGCCTTAGGATCGCCCCGGTGGCTCGGTCCAGTGAGGGCCGACTTACACACACACTACACTTATACACTACACTTTCACACATCTCCTAAAACCACACCCATACCCAACTCGACCTCCCGACTCATGAAGGTGATTCACATGGATGGTCCTTAACCCCTAAGCCCTTGGCTAAAAGGGTTAGGAACAACATAGTGGATGCCTCAAATGAGTCCCTTCATGGCTCATGTAGGCTTGATGCGGCTTCACGGCTCAACCAAAATGATTTCATTCCACTCAAATTTACCCAATCTTCAATTTTCCAAATCTTCAATTTTCCAAATCTTCAATTTTCCAAATCTTCAATTTTCCAAATCTTCAATTTTGACCCCGGGACCCTACACCCGCTTAACTTACCCAAAACCCTTAAAATTACCCAAATTTCTCAAAAATTTCCAAATAACCCAAAATTACCCAAAATCAATCCCAAACATTTCCACATCACTCAAATTGATCATCCATACCCAAAAATACCAAAAATTCCAAGAAAACCTCCCAATACCCTCCAAATACCCAAAATACCCCCCTTGACCCAAAAATCCAAAAATTCAGGAAATTCCCAGAAAATTCCAAAAAATCCCAAATATTCCCAATTTCATTTTGTTCAACTACACCATGGGCCAATTTTGTCAATTTACCCCACTTTTGTCAAAACCCCCAATTTGACCCATTTTAACCCAAAGTGAACCCAATGTCAAACCAAACCTATCCAATTGACCCAAATTCTGGTCCAATTCAATTCTAAACTTCAATTCAACATTCCCAACACCAATCTAGACCAAATCCATGTCCAATTTGATTGACATTTGAATCCAATTTCACTTTTGGCATTAAAGCCCAATTTGGACCCATGACCCAAACTTAACCCAAACTCACCCAATTCAACTCCAATTAACCCCAAATCTTTTCTAAATCTTCCTTAGCATCCCCACAAGAAAAACCCTAACATGATTTGCCCAAAATTTGGACATAAACCCCACTCAAATTCAACCCAAAGCATTAAGGCCCAATTTTGACCTAAACTCAAACCTAACCCAAATGAGCCCAAACCCCAAAATCAAAGCCCAACCAAAGTCAAAACCTCTTTGAAACACTCCCATAAACATTTCTCAACATTAATTTTGCATCAATTTCAACCCTAGCCCAACATTAGCCCAACTTGGCCCACTTAGACCTATATTGGCCCATTCACCAAAAGAGCCCAAATTCAACCCAATTCAAACCCAAATCACCCCCAATTTGCTTCAAGTCACTCATGATGCATCCATGAGCTAAACCCAACAATTATTTGGCCCAATCTCTTTACAAAATTTCATTCCAAAATCCATTTTAAAATTCAAAAGCCCACTTTCCTAAACCATCTTAAAAGCCCATCTAAAACCATATCAAAAAGCCCAAAATCCACCCTAAAGCCCACATGACATCTCCATTTGCCATCCACTTAATTAAAGCCATTACCTAAGTCCTAAATTCATCATCAAATAATTCCAAATCAAGCCTCATGCCAAATCACCCCTAAATACCAAAATTTTCCTTAAATCCATTTCCATGAAATCGACTTCACTTTTCCCAAGCCAAAGGTGAGCCATGAAGCCATGCATGAGCCACATGGGAGCCATGAGAGCCATGGAATCTACTTTCCACCTCACCATACCCAAGATGGCAAGAGGAGGAGGCCCTTTCCATATTCTCTTAAGAGTGATTAACCACTTCCACGACTCCATTAAACCATGCTTAGACTTAATCGTACTTGGATCGTGACTTGACCCCACTAATCAAGCTGATCCAAGTGACTTTCCCTTCAGACCCAAATCGACCTTGGAGGGTGAACCTAACCCAAAACCAAGGGTTGACCCATTTAGACCCAAAACTGGCCCTTTCCCATTCCATTTTGATTCAAACCCTTTACACATGTCCATTGCCAATTGACTGCACAAACCTCTAGTCCTGACCCACCTGGACCTAAGGGTGACCCATGCCTGCCGGCCAGCCGCCTGGGTCGCCGGAAAACACCATGGCCGAGAGCTTAAATGTGAGCCCAACTTGGAATTCTCACCTGCTGAGCTGCCCCATCCTCGCGTGGCCATTGAGCCGTTCTTCTCTTCGCCGAGAGCGGACTCGATCCCAAGCCCTAACTCTCCGCTGGGAGGCCCTCCACCCTCTCCTATTTAAACACAACCCCTCTCGGCCATGAGAGGTACCGAAACAAACCTTAAGGAAACTGCGCCAAAATTGTTCCGGACTCCTCCCCATACACAGAGCACTTAATCCCCACCGAGATCCCCTCGTCATTTCTTCTCTCGCGAGCTCAATTTCGTAGTTAAAATCTAGGCCCAAAACCGGGACACTTCTCCACGGTGAGCCAATCCCCAAATTGATTGGTTCTACACCTTCACCGGACCAAGGGAAGGTGTCCACCGACAAAAGCCCCATCTCCGAGCCACCCGGTTACTCGGCCTCCAAGCTTTGTGATCGGGCTTGGTCGAAATCCCACCTGGACAATTCACTGCACCAGGAGACTTCATCCGGAGCTTGCGGGATCCAATCAAAGGTGCAACAACCCTCAGATCGAAGCCACACTTCTCTAAGCAAAGGTATGAGCTAATTCTTCATCCCGAGCTTCTGGAGATTCTCCATTTCAAATGCTTTAATTTCAATGCATGATCACCGTATGGATGTGTTCGTCTCTTCAAGACGAATCCATGAGAGCATAAGAACATGAAAATCCATTGAGTATCGAGTGAGATATTAGGGACTTAGTGTGGACGGCTCTCGGGTGAGGACACTTGGGGACGATGAACGGATGCCGTTCATTCAATACACGCGCGGACGGACGGCCAGGATCGCGTCGGATCAGGAGACGGTACGAGAACCGCGGGGCCCGGGCTGCTGACTCAAATGGCGGAGTCGAATGGGAACGCGACGCGTGTGCGTTCGGAGTCGCAGAGGTCGACGCGGCGCCGCGTGGATAAATAGAAAATTAGGGATTTTTCCGATTTATTTAATTCCCTAAACTTCAAAAATTCATAACTTTGTGTAGAAAAGTCAGAAAAATAAAATAAAAATACCCTCTTGCTCAGTGAACAGAGGAGAATAATGTGGGAAAGAAATCATTTAATTTCATTAAGTATTTTATTTTTAATAATTTATTTACTCTCTACATATTTTTAATTCTCCATGTATGTATACAATTCACCATGGCATGAGACCATAGGGCTTTTGAAGCATCTGAATTTGGGAACATTCCCTGAATTTTTCAAAGTCAGAGGCCATCCCTATGAAAAGTTATTGATTTTTCAAATTCATGTTATCGTTTTGAGTATTTTAATTTCAATAAATAGCATGTTGTGAAATAAATTCTAGGAAAATTTGGTGATGTTCCTTATGACCGTAGGACCCTAGGAAAAATAGGTTTCGAGTTAACTCATTTAAAATAACCCTAATTGGCTTAAACACCCAAAATGGATCTCTAATTAATTAGAGTTAACCATACATGAAATTGAACTGAAATCAATTCTCCACTAACCTTTAGGATCAGAGGAACTCACCATAAAAATTTGAGGTCAATTGGACTTGGTTAGCCCTACTAATCGGGTCGATTAAGCCATTTATCCATTTTAAACTTTAAAAATTCATAACTTTCAAAATATCTTTCAAAAATTCACCAAATTGGTTTTGGAGCCTCTCTGATATCAGGGGAACTTAAGAAAATTAAAATTTCAATTTTCTAAAAAAGTTGATTTTTAATATTATTTTAATATTTTAATAATTAAAAAATAATAAAAATCAAAAAAATAATAAAATTCACCAAAATGTCACATTTTGAATTTTAATCACTCAGGAACAAACCCCATATTTTTCTTAGGTCTATTTAGTGAGATATTAAATTTTAAAGCTCTAGGGTAATTTTAAAATTTAAAAAATGTATTTTCTAGCATTTTCACTAAAATAATTATAATAAATCATAGAAAAATCAGAAAATTATAAAATTTGATTCTCTGATTTCCTTGATATCAGAGAGATTTTTGAAAAAATATAAAATTCATTTTTCAACATTTATTTTATTTTTAAATTAATTAACACTCCAAAACTTAAAATAATTATAATAAAAATAATATAATTCAAAAAATCACCAAAATTGGTCCAAGTGGTCCTCTAGTCGTTAGGAATGTCCCCTAATTTTCTTAAGGACAGAAACTTCCCCTTGGTCATGTTATTAAATTTTCCTTGGAAATCTCTATTTTCTACCAAAAATAATTATATAAATAAATTAAATACAGAAAAATCACATTTTCTCCTCTCATGTCTTTATTGACATATGAGTGAAGTCACATAAAAATTTCAAGTTCATTTGAGTTCAATTTAGTGAGTTATGAAATTATTAAGCTTAAAGGGTAAAGTGGTAATTAAAATTTTTAATCCTTAATTAAAACTTTAGGTTTAATAAAAAATTAACAAGTAAAATATTTGATCCTAATCTGATTTGGATGATTGAAATTTAAATAATTAAAGGGTAGAAACCCATTAAGCAATTTAAATTGATTAAACCTTAATTAAATAATTGATTAAATTTGGAAGAATAATAAAATTGGAATTATTAAAATAGGGATATTATTAGGAAGAGATTTTTTCTTTAATTTAAAAATCCCTAAATTAATTATCTCATTAATATTCAATTCTTAATTAAAATGATAACTCAAATTCAAAACATTAAAAGACTTAATCATTAAACTAAAATTAAATTATTAAACTCTTTTAAAAATTTCAATTAAAATTAAAAAATAAAATTAAATTAAAAATTAAATTAAATTAAGTAAATTAAATTGGATTAAATTAAATTAAATTAAATTAAATTAATAAAACCAAATTAAAAATTAAATTAAATGAATTAAAATTAAATTAAATTAAATTAAATTAAATTAAATTAAATTAAATTAAATCAAATTAAATTAAAACTAAATCAAATCAAATTAATTTAATGTAACATCAAATCAAACTAAATTGAATTAAATTGAATTAAATTAAAACTCAATTAAATTAAATTAAATTAAATTAAGTTGAAGTAAATATAACATCACCAAAGACATAAAGAATTCAAAATAAATCTAAAATAACTTGAACACTATTCCAAATTTAAACCCATTAATGGAAATTAAACTAAATCACAAACCATTTCAACACCAATTTACCCTCAAAAGCTTTAGTTATCATAACTCCTAAACGAATATTAAATGAAATGTTACTTCACCTATAGGATATTCAAATGTCCTAGTTCACTGAGCAAGATAACAAAACTCGAGATTCTTGGACGATTAATTCATTTGTGTAATTGAATCCATTTGGACTTAAAACAATTCTAGCAATATTGAAAAGATGTTTAAGATTCTTCTTAAACACTTTCTCAATATGATAGGATGTTTATAAGAACAATTGAATTTAATTGTTCTTTGATGAAGAAAATTGTCTTCAAAACCAAAACACAAGGAACCTAGACGTCATAGGAAATGAGTAGCTATAGGATTAGGAATTTGGTAGAAAATCATAACCCTTCCGTTAGCTTTACCTAGGAACTTGCTTAAATATTCTAATTGTGTTTTAAGTGCAGATTGGGATGACGGGAAGACCCTCCAGGTACGCTTTTATTTTATTGCAATTTACTTTCTTGCAATTTACATTATTGCAATTTCATTAATCGCATCGCACTTATTTTTCTTGCATGATAAACAATCGTTGCATGAAAACCCACACCTTTAGGATAGTCCCTAAAACCGAAACCAAAACTAAGTTAAAAGTCATTGCAAGATAAAATTCACCGCCACAACATTTCAAAATATAAAACAACTTAAAATTTAATCACAAACGTAACACAAAACTACAATTACAACTAAATTAAAACGTCCTGTTGGATGATCGGGAATACCTCGGATGATGTAACCTACGTGTTGCTAACGGGATTTCCCACGTGTCTAAATGAAAGTGTGGAACTCATTCAATTGAGTTTAGCAAATTCATCCGGACTAAGTGAATCCGATAAAAATAATGATGCCGAAGGATGGAACCGTGGATATTAACCGGTGTCGTTATAATCAACTTTAAGATTTATTTTAATTAAAATATTGAAAACACTTGGAAATTAAGATTTTCTCTAAACCAAAACACTTTTCTCATCCCCCGATTTATGACTTCTAAAATTGAACCTCTGCAACAACAAGGAGCTCGGAGCATGGTGGGCAAGCACGGCCATCGTCATCAAGCAAACCCGAGTCTACTTCACAGAAACTTTCCTAGAATTAAATAACAAAGCCATAGGACTTCGAGGTAGCTTGCTTAGTGCAACATAAATCCTCAACCCTCGTTAGGCATTTGCATAGCAAATTAAGCTCCTAACCGGTCTTAGGATTCCGAGGTAGTCGTCTAATATGGCATAAACCCTCATATCTTCGAGGCTATTTGTATGATTCTCGTCATATAAATATAAGCCCTAATTAATTAAAATTGGCGAGATTAAAACATTAAATAAACATTAGGAATTCCCGAAATTCAAAGCCTAACATTAGGATAGTCTGGGAAGTCACTGAAGTTCACTTCGGGTTTATGACATCCCCTACTCCTCTTCCTTTGGACTCCTAAAATAAACTGTTCCAAATTTAAGCTATTCCCTATTGAAATTTCCAAAATCCAATCTTTTGAAAACCTTAAACTTTGAAATTCTTGAGAGCAAAACTACTGATCATTATCGAGAGTTTTCTTAGATGATTCTCGTCATTTAAGATGTAATTAACTATAGGGCTCGCTCTTATAGGGAACTTTAAGAACCCAGTAATATAAACCCCGCTTAATTCATTTATATTAAGCGGTGGAACTTGTCGGCTTATAAAATTGGTTCGCAGTACCAAACGGATGTCACAAATCTCCTAGTTTATTTAATCGAGCCCCATCATCAAGCAGTGTGTCTATTCTTCGGGATAGTATACACGGCTTGTGGTGCGGTGCTCGTTTGTATAAACTATTCTGGGATGCGAGATCGGTTTGATTTCATATCTTAAAATGTTCAAATTTAAAAATTATTTTTAAAATCAAATACTACCTTTTCAAATTATTTATTAAATTAAAAATTCCCCGACAATTTCTGTAGGCGACCCCTTTTCAAAACACACAACCTAAAAAATATGCCGACAATTTACATAGCCTGGAAGATATGAGGGTTTATGTCATATCGAACGACTACCTCGGAATCCTAAGACCGGTTAGGGCTTAATTTACAATGCAAATGCCTAACAAAAGGTTGAGGATTTATGTTGCACTATGCAAACTACCTCGAAGTCCTATGGCTTAGTTATTTAATTCTTAAGAAAGTTTTGCTGAAGTAGATTCAGGTTTTGCTGATGACGATGGTCGTGCTGCCCACCATGCTCCGAGCTCCTTGTTGTTGCAGAAGATTGTAACCAAAAGAGAAGAGAAGAGTTTGGTTTTAGAAATCTTAAAGTCCAAGTATTTTTTTAGTGTTTTAGTTAAAACAAATCTTAAAGTTGATTATAACAACACCGGTTAAGATCCCACGGTTCCATCCTTCCGGCATCATTATTTTTATCGGATTCACTTAGTCCAGATGAATTTGCTAAACTCAACTAAATGAGTTCCACACTTTCATTTAGACCGTGGGAAATCCCGTTAGCAACACGTAGGTTACATCATCCGAGGTATTCCCGATCATCCAACAAGGGGTTTTAATTTAGTTGTAATTGTAGTTTTGTATTCTGTTTGTGATTAAATTTTGAGTTGTTTTATAATTTGAAATATTGTGGCAGTGAATTTTATCTTGTAATGACTTTTAATTTAGTTTTGGTTTCAGTTTTAGGGGCTACCCTAAAGGTGTGGGTTTTCATGCAACAGTTGTTTATCATGCAAGAAAAGTAAAGTGCATTTGCAATAAGGTAAATTGCAAGAAAGTAAATTGCAATAAAATAAAAGCGTACCTGGAGGGTCTTCCCGTCATCCCAGGCTGCACTTAAAGACAATTTATAATATTTAAGCATTTAGAACAAGTTCCTAGGTAAAACTAAGGGAAGGGTTATGGTTTTCTACCAAGTTCCTAATCCTGTAGCTAGTCATCTCCTATGACGTCTAGGTTCTTATATTTTGGTTTAAGGACGATTTTCTTCATCAAAGAACAATTAAGTTCGATTGTTCTCATAAACATCCTATCATATCGAGAAAGTGTTTAAGAAGAATCTTAAACATCTTTTCAATATTGCTAGAATTGTTTTAAGTCCAAATGAATTTAATCATACAAATGAATTAATCGTCCGGAATTCAAGTTTTATTGTTACCTTACTCAGATGAACTAGAACATTTGAATATCACTATGGGAAATAACATTTCACTTGACGTTCTATTTAGGAGTTATGACAACAAAAGCTTTTGAGGGCAAATTGATGTTCAATTGGTTTGTGATTTAATTTAATTTTAGTTAACGGGTTTAAATTTGGAATATTGTTCAAGTTGCTTTATATTTATTTTTGAATTTCTTTATGTCTTAGGTGATGTTATTTTTAATTCAATTTAATTTAACTTTAATTTAATTTAATTTGGTTTAGTTTTAATTTTAATTTAATTTAATTTGATTTAATTTAATTTAATTTGATTTGATATGATTTAATTTAATTTAATTTAATTTGATTTAATTTAATTTAATTTGATTTAATTTGATTTAATTTAATTTAATTTAATTTAATTTAATTTAATTTAATTTATTTTATTTTAATTTAATTTAATTTAATTTTATTTTATTTTATTTTTAATTTTAATTTAATATTTTATTATTTTTTATTTTTTAAAGATGATTTAATTTTAATTATTAAAGTATTAATTTAATTGAAATTTTAAAAGGATTTAACTTAAATAATTTAACTTTAATTTAATTTAATGATTAAGTCTTTTAGCATTTTAAATCTTAAATTTGGATTATCATTTTAATTAGGAATTAAATATTATTGAGATGATTAATTTAGGGATTCTTAAATTAAAGAACAAATCTCTTCCTAAGAATATCCCTATTTTAATAATTCCAATTTTATTATTCTTCCAAATTTAATCAATTATTTAATTAAGGTTTATTTCAATTATTTTTAAATTGTTTAATAGGTTTCTAGCCTTATTATTCAAATTTCAATCATCCAAATCAGATTAGGATCAAATACTTTACTCTTTAATTTTATTAAGCCTAAAGTTTTAATTAAAGGTTAAAATTTTAATTACTATTTTGCCCTTCAAGCTTAATAATTTCATAACTCACTAAATTGAGCTTAAATGAACTTGAAATTTTTATGTGACTTCACTCATATGTCAATAAAGACATGAGAGGAGAAAATATGATTTTTCTGTATTTAATTTATTTATGTAATTATTTTTGGTGGAAAATAGGGATTTCGAAGAAAAATTTAATAATATGACCAAGAGAAAGTTTCTATCCTTAAGAAAATTAGGGGACATTCCTAATGACCAGAGGATCACTTGGACCAATTTTAGTGTTTTTTTGAATTATATTCTTTTTATTATAATTATTTTAAGTTTTGGAGTATTAATTAATTTAAAAATAAAATAAAGGTTGAAAAATGAATTTTATATTTTTCAAAAATCTCTCTGATGTCAAGAAAATCAGAGAATCAATTTTTATAATTTGTTGATTTTTCTTTGATTTATTAGAATTATTTTAGTGGAAATGCTAAAAATATACATTTTTTTAATTTTAAAATTACCTTAAGGCTTTAAAATTTAATATCTCATTATAGAGACTTAAGAAAAATATGGGGTTTGTTCCCAAGTGATTAAAATTCAAAATGTGACATTTTGGTGAATTTTATTATTTTTGTGATTTTTATTATTTTTTAATTATTAAAAATATTAAAATAATGCAAAAATCAACTTTTTTAGAAAATTACAATTTTATTTTTATTAAATTCCCCTGATATCAGAGAGGCTCCAAAACCAATTTAGTGAATTTTTGAAAAGTATTTTGAAAGTTATGAATTTTTAAAGTTTAAATTGGCTAAATGGCTTAATCAACCCATTTAAGTAGGGCTAACCAAGTCCAATTGACTTCAAATTTTTATGGTGGGTTCTTCTGATCCTAAAGGTCAGTGGAGAATTGATTTCAAGTCAATTTTATGTATGATTAGCTCTAATTAATTAAGGACCTATTTTGGGTGTTTAAGCCAATTAGGGTTATTCCAAGTGGATTAATTCAAAGCCTATTTTTCCTAGGTTCCTCTGGTCATAATAAACATCACTAAATTTTGCTAGAATTTATTTCACAATATGCTAATTATTGGAATTAAAATACTCAAACTAGCAACTTAGAGTTGAAAAATCAATAACTCTTCATAGGATGGCCTCTCGACTTTGGAAAATTCAGGGAATGTTCCCAAATTCGTAGGCTTCAAAAGCCCTATGGTCTCATGCCATAGTGAATTGTATATATGCATGGAGAATTGAAAATGTGCAGAGGGTAAATAAATTATTAAAAATAAAATACTTGATGAAATTAAATGATTTCTTTTCCACATTATTCTCCTCTGTTCACTGAGCAAGAGGGTATTTTTATTTTATTTTTTTGATTTTCCTACACAAAGTTATGCATTTTTGAAGTTTAGGGAATTAAATAAATAGAAAAATAACCTATGTTTCTACTTATCCACGCGGCGCTGACTCAACCTCGGTGTCTCCGAAAGGCCACCTGCGCGTAGTTCTGATTCGGCGCCGCCATCCGACTCGGCGCTCCGGGGCCCGCCGTATCGTTCCGTCTCCTCATCCGACGCGATCCCGGCCGTCCGTCCGCGCATGTATTAAATGAACGACATCCGTTCATCGTCCCCAAGCTTCCTGCACCGAGAACCGTCCACACTAAATCCTTAATATCTCACTCAATACTTAACGATTTTCGTGTTCTTGTGTTGTATGGATTCGTCTCAAGAGACGAATACATCTATACGGTGATCATGCATCGAAATTAAGGTATTTGAAATGGAGAATCTCCGAAGCTCGGTATAAAGAGTTAGCTCATACCTTAGCTCAGAGAAGTGTGGCTTCAATCCGAGGGCTGTGTCACGTTCGATCGGGTCCCAAGCAAGCTCCGCATGAAGTCTCCTGGTCCGGTGAATTGTCTAGTAGGATTTCGACCACGCACCGATTACAAAGCTTAGAGTCCGGAACGATGGGTGGCTCGGAGAGGGGCTTTTGCTCGGTGGACTTCTTCCCTTGGTCTCAGTGAAGGTGTAGGATCAATCAATTTGGGGATCGGTCCACTGCGAAGAAGTGTCCCGGTTTTCATACTGAAGTTCGAACTCAAAATCGAGCTCGCCAGAGGGAATCGGGGCCGGAATCCAGCTGGGAATCAAGTGCTCTATGTGTAGAGAGTGGTCCGGAATGATTTTGGCGCAGTTTCCTTAAGGTTGGTTCAGCACCTCTCCCATGGCCGAGAGAGGTGGGGTTTAAACAGAAGCTGGCTCGGAGGCTCTCCTGGGGAGTTAGGGCTCGAGATTAGCCGCTTCGGTGAGGATAAGAACACCCATGGTGGCCATCGGGCATGGGCCAACTCGGCAGATGAGAATTCCAAGCTCGGGCTCACATGATGCTCTCGGGTGTGGTGTTTTCCGGCGGCCTGAGTGGTCGGCCGAGCAGTGTGGTCACCATCTCGACCGTGGAGGTCGGGCTCGACAATGGTGAAGTCAATCGGCTTGGACATGTGTAAAGTGCTTGGATTAAAATGGTATGGGGAGAGGCCACTTTGGCTTCGATTTGGGTCAACCCATCCTTTCGGGCTGTGTGCACCACCCAAGGACTGGTTTTGGGCCGAAAAGAGTCACTGGGTCACCTGCCATGGAGTGGTGAAGTCTCCATCCATGGTGAGGTGGCTAAGCATGGTTTAGTGTGCGACATGCTTATGGTTAAAAAGGGTTAATGAAGGATTAGGAAAGGGGGCCCTCCTTTTGCCATTAATGGCTTGGTCACATGTCAAACCTTCCATGGCTTCATGTGGCTTGTCCATGGCTTCCATGTGGCTTCATTTGGCTCATCCTTGACTTAGGAAAAGTGGATCCATTTATATGAAAAATGAATTTGGATATTTTGGTAATTTGGTGAAAAATTTAGATGGTGCTTGATTTAGGTTGATTTGATGATTGATTTGGGACTTAAGGGATGATTTTAATTGAATGCATGATGAAGAAGAGTGCCATATGGATTTTGGATGAATTTTGGGCCTTTGAAATTTAGTGAAGATGGGCTTTTAAAATGGTTTAGGGAAGTGTCAGCATATTTTTTAGGTTGTGTATTTTGAAAAGGGGTCGCCTACAGAAATTGTCGGCGAATTTTTAATTTAATAAATAATTTGAAAAGGTAGTATTTGATTTTAAAAATAATTTTTAAATTTGAATATTTTAAGATATGAAATCAAACCGATCTCACATCCCAAATAGTTTATACAAACGAGCACCGCACCACAAACCGTGTATCTATCCCGAAGAATAGACACACTCGCTCGATGATGGGGCTCGATTAAATAAACTAGGAGATTTCAGTGACATCCGTTTGGTCCGTGAACCAATTTTATAAGCCGACAAGTTCCCCTCGCTTAATATAAATGAATTAAGTAGGGTTTATATTACCTGGGTTCTTAAAGTTCCTATAAGGGCAAGCCCCTATAGTTAATTACATCTTAAGTGACTGGAATCACTTAAGAAAACTCTCGATAATAATCAGTGGTTTTGCTCTTAAAAATTTCAAAGTTTAAGGTTTTCAAACAATTGGATTTTAGAAATTTCAATAGTGAATAGCTCAAATTTGGAATGCTTTATTTTAGGAGTCCAAAGGAAGAGGAGTAGGGATGTCACAAACTCGAAGTGAACTTCGATGACTTCCCGTACTATCCTAATTTTAGGCTTTGAATTTCGGGAATTCCGAATGTTTATTTAATGTTTTAATCTCGCCAATTTTAATTAATTAGTGGCTTATATTTATATGATAGAATCATACAAATAGCCTCGAAGATATGAGGGTTTATGTCGTGATTAGACGACTACCTCGGAATCCTAAGACCGGTTAGAGCTTAATTTGCTATGCAAATGCCTAACGAGGGGTTGAGGATTTATGTTGCACTAGGCAAACTACCTCGAAGTCCTATGGCTTTGTTATTTAATTCTAGAAAGTTTTGCTGCAGTAGACTCGTGTTTTGCACGATGACGATGGCCGTGCCGCCCACCATGCTCCGAGCTCCTTGTTGTTGCAGAGGTTCAATTTTAGAAGTCATAAATCGAGGGATGAGAAAAGTGTTTTGGTTTAGAGAAAATCTTAATTTCCAAGTGTTTTCAATATTTTAATTAAAACAAATCTTAAAGTTGATTATAACGACACGGCTAAGATCCCACGGCTCCATCCTTCCGGCATCATTATTTTTATCGGATTCACTTAGTCCGAATGAATTTGCTAAACTCAACCGAATGAGTTCCACACTTTCATTTAGACTCGTGGAAATCCCGTTAGCAACACGTAGGTTACATCATCCGATGTATTCCCGATCATCCAACAGGACGTTTTAATTTAGTTGTAATCGTAGTTTTGTGTTCCGTTTGTGATTAAATTTTGAGTTGTTTTATATTTTGAAATGTCGTGGCGGTGAATTTTATTTTGCAATGACTTTTAACATAGTTTTGGTTTCAGCTTTAGGGACTATCCTAAAGGTGTGGGTTTTCATGCAACAGCTTGTTTATCATGCAAGAAAAGTAAGTGCGATGCGATTAATGAAATTACAATAATGTAAATTGTAATAAAGTAAATCGCAATAAAATAAAAGCGTACCCTGGAGGGTCTTCCCGTCATCCTAAGCCGCACTTAAAACACAATTAGAATATTTAAGCAAGTTCCTAGGTAAAGCTAAGGTAAGGGTTATGGTTTTCTACCAAATTCCTAATCCTATAGCTAGTCATTTCCTATGACGTCTGAATCCTCGTGTTTTTGTTTGAAGACGATTTTCTTCATCAAAGAACAATTAAATTCAATTGTTCTTATAAACATCCTATCATATCGAGAAAGTGTTTAAGAAGAATCTAAAACATCTTTTCAATATTGCTAGAATTGTTTTAAGTCCAAATGAATTTAATTATACAAATGAATTAATCGTCCAAGAATCTCAAGTTTTGTTATCTTTCTCGACGAACTAGGACATTTGAATATCCTATAAAGTGAAGTAACATTTCATTTAATATTCTCGTTTAGGAGTTATGATAACTAAAGCTTTTGAGGGTAAATTGGTGTTCAAATGGTTTGTGATTTAGTTTAATTTCCATTAACGAGTTTAAATTTGGAATAATGTTCAAGTTATTTTAGATTTATTTTGAATTCTTTATGTCTTTGGTGATGTTATATTTAATTCAACTTAATTTAATTTAATTTAATTTAATCTTTAATTTAATCTTTAATTTAATTTAATTCAATTTATTTTAATTTATTTAATTTGATTTTATTTATTTATTTTAATTTAATTTAATTTAATTTAATTCAATTTAGTTTGATTTGATGTTAAATTAAATTAATTTGATTTGATTTAATTTTAATTTAATTTGATTTAATTTAATTTAATTTAATTTAATTTAATTTTAATTCATTTAATTTAATTTTTAATTTGGTTTAACTTAATTTAATTTGGTTTTATTTATTTAATTTAATTTAATTTAATACATTTAATTTTATTTAATTTGTTTATTTAATTTAATTTAATTTAATTTAATTTAATTCAACTTTTAATTTTAATTTAATTTAATTTAATTTAATCCAATTTAATTTACTTAATTTAATTTAATTTTTAATTTAATTTTATTTTTTAATTTTAATTGAAATTTTTAAAAGAGATTAGTAATTTAATTTTAGTTTAATGATTAAGTCTTTTAATGTTTTGAATTTGAGTTATCATTTTAATTAAGAATTGAATATTAATGAGATAATTAATTTAGGGATTTTTAAATTAAAGAATAAATCTCTTCCTAATAATATCCCTATTTTAATAATTCCAATTTTATTATTCTTCCAAATTTAATCAATTATTTAATTAAGGTTTAATCATTTTAAATTGCTTAATGGGTTTCTACCCTTTAATTATTTAAATTTCAATCATCCAAATCAGATTAGGATCAAATATTTTACTTGCTAATTTTTTATTAAACCTAAAGTTTTAATTAAGGATTAAAAATTTTAATTACCACTTTACCCTTTAAGCTTAATAATTTCATAACTCACTAAATTGAACTCAAATGAACTTGAAATTTTTATGTGACTTCACTCATATGTCAATAAATACATGAGAGGAGAAAATGTGATTTTTCTGTATTTAATTTATTTATATAATTATTTTTGGTAGAAAATAGAGATTTCCAAGGAAAATTTAATAACATGACCAAGGGAAAGTTTCTGTCCTTAAGAAAATTAGGGGACATTCCTAATGACCAGAGGACCACTTGGACCAATTTTAGTGATTTTTTAAATTATATTATTTTTATTATAATTATTTTAAGTTTTGGAGTGTTAATTAATTTAAAAATAAAATAAATGTTGAAAAATGAATTTTATATTTTTCAAAAATCTCTCTGATATCAAGGAAATCAGAGAATCAAATTTTACAATTTTTTTATTTTTATATGATTTATTATAATTATTTTAGTGAAAATGCTAGAAAATACATTTTTTTAATTTTAAAATTACCCTAGAGCTTTAAAATTTAATATCTCACTAAATAGACCTAAGAAAAATATGGGGTTTGTTCCTAAGTGATTAAAATTCAAAATGTGACATTTTGGTGAATTTTATTATTTTTGTGATTTTTATTATTTTTTAATTATTAAAATATTAAAATAATATTAAAAAATCAACTTTTTTAGAAAATTGAAATTTTAATTTTCTTAAATTCCCCTAATATCAAAGAGGCTCCAAAACTAATTTGGTGAATTTTTAAAAAGTATTTTGAAAGTTATGAATTTTTAAAGTTTAAATTGACTAAATGGCTTAATCAACCCATTTAGTAGGGCTAACCAAGTACAATTGGCCTCAAATTTTTATGGTGGGTTCCTCTGATCCTAAAGGTCAGTGGAGAATTGATTTCAAGTCAATTTGATGTATGGTTAGCTCTAATTAATTAGGGATCTATTTTGGGTGTTTAAGACAATTAGGGTCATTCCAAGTGAGTTAACTCAAAATATATTTTTCATAGGGTCCTCTGGTCCTAAAAAACATTACCAAATTTTCTTAGAATTTATTTCACAACATGATAATTATTGGAATTAAAATACCAAAAACAGTGACATAAACTTGGAAAATACATAACTCTTTATAGAGATGGCCTATGATCTTGAAAAGTTCAGGGAATGTTCCCAAGATCAAAGGCTTCAAAAGCCCTATGGTCTCATGCTATGATGAGTTGTATACATGCATGGAGAATTGAATGATTGAAAACACTATTTAATTAATTAAAAATAAAATATGCATCAAATAAATATAAAATCACTTCCACATTATTCTCCTCGTTTCAGTGAGCAAGAGGGTATTTTTATTTTATTTTTTTGAGTTTTCTATGAAAAGTTATGAGTTTTTGAAGTTTAGGTTCAAAATAAATAAAAAAAATGCATTTCCCGCTCAAATGACACGTGTCGCGCTGCTTTTGGCTGGCGTGGTTGCCTGTTCAAGGATAAAGCTGCCGTCCAACTCCATCAGCGCCGTCCGTGGGATACATGCCTGATCGGACGGCTGCTGCTCCTCTTTCTTTGTTCTATTCACTTAAAACCGTCCAACTTCAAACCTTGATATCTCCCTCGATTCTCAACGAAATTTAATGAATTTTTTTTTAAAATGATCGTCTAATTGAGTAGCACACATCTATACGGTGATGATATACTTAAAACATATGAATAAGTACAGAAAATTAAAACATGCTCAATTGGAGGAGAAAAAAATTGATACCTTTGTCCAAGAGGTGAGGCCTCTATCGGAAATGATTCGATTGAACTTAGAAATGCTTGGAGAAGCTTTGGGAACAATTTGGCATAGTCTCCCCAAGGTAAATCTTGCATCTCCTCCCCTTGGTCATGGAGGTGGGGTTTAAATAAGGAAGGTTATGGTGGAGCTTGGGTGGCCATGAGGGTTGGCTTGGTTCATTCACCAAGGTTTTTTTTGCTGAGAAAAACTCACATGATCGAGCTTGATCTTGGTGCAATCAATTGGGTTATGCCATGTGTAAAGTCAAGGATTTAAATGGCATGGGTGTAAGGAGCATTTTTGGTCCAATTTGGGTCAATTCATGGTTTTGGCTTGGTTCACTCACCAAGGCTTGATTTGGGATGATGTGAGATCATTTGGGTCAGCCTCATATGTGTGGTGAAGTCCCCATCTAAGGTGAGGTGGCCAATTTTGGTTAAAGTGTATCATGAATGGGGTTAAAAAGGTTTAGTGAAGGCTTAGGAAGACTCCCCTCTTCTTTCCATAAGTGGCATGGTGAGGTGGAAAGGGCTCCCCATAGCTTGCATATGGCTTATTCATGGCTCCATGACTTCATTTGGCTTGCTCATGGCTTGGGAAAAGGTTGGCTCACTTGCATGGAAAAGGGTTATTTGGAATTTTGAAAACTTTGGATTCCATTGATGGGATTTGTCATGATGCTACAAATGGGTTGATTTCATGATGGTTTAAGACTTTGGTCAAATAGGATTATCAAAGGAATGATGAAGAAAAGGTTTCATGTGGGTTTGGTAATGGACTTTGGGCTTTTAAAATTTGGTAAATGTGGGCTTTTAGATAAAAAATTTTGCAAAGGGCCATGCCAAATAAATGTTGGGTTAAGGTTGAAATTGATGTAAAATTAATGTTGAAAAAAATTTTTTGGGGGTGTTTCAAAGAGGTTTCAACTTTGTTTGGGTTTTGATTTTGGGGTTTGGGCCCATTTGGGTTAGGTTCGGTGTAGGCCCATTTAGGGGATTTTGGGTCTGGGTTGAATTTGAGTGAGGTTTGGGTCCAAATTTTGGGCAAATTATTTTAGGGTTTTGTTTGTGGGGATGTTAGGAAGATTTTAGAAAAGATTTGGGTTAAATTGGAGTTGAATTGGGCTAATTTGGGCTAAGTTTGAGTCATGGGTCAAAATCGGTCTTTAAGGTCAAAAGTGAAATTGGATTTAAATGTCAATAAAATTGGGCTTGAATTTGGTCCAGATTGACATTTGGGATGTCGAATTGAAGTTTAGAATTGAATTGGACCAAAATTGGGGTCAATCGGGTAGGTTTGGTTTGACATTGGGTTCACTTGGGTTTAAAATGGGTTAAATTGGGGGTTATGGTAAAAGTGGGGTAAATTGACAAAATCAGCCCATGGTGTAGTTGAACAAAATGAAATTGGAAATATTTGGGATTTTCTGAAATTTTCTGGGAATTTTTGGAATTTTTTTGAATTTTTTGGTCAAGAGGGGCATTTTGGTAATTTGGAGGGTATTGGGGGTATTTTTAGAATTTTTTGTATTTTTTGCTGTAAATGATCAATTTGAGTGGTATGGAAATGTTTAAGATCAATTTTGAGGAATTTTGGGTGATTTAGGAATTTTGGAGATTTCGAGCTATTCGAGGCTTTTGTAGGTTAGGAGGGTGTAGGGTCCTCGGGGTCAAAAATCGAAATTTTGAAAAATGAAGATTAATCAAATTTAAGTGACATGGAATCGTTTAGGTTGAGCCATGAAGCCATATTAAGCCCATATGAGCCATGAGAGGACTCATTTTGTGTATTCATTATGTTGTTCCTAACCCTCTTGCCAAGGGCTTAGGGTTAGCGACCATCCATGTGAATCACCTTCATGAGTCGTGAGGTCAAGTCGGGTATGGGTGTGGTTTTAGGAGATGTGTGAAAGTGTAAGTGTATAAGTGTAGTGTGTGTGTAAGTCAGCCCTCACTGCACCTGTGCCACCTGTGGCAGGCCTCTAAGGCCAAAGAGTCCTATAGGAACTCATCCTTTAAACTTCCACATTTCGATTTCAACCCTCTAGGTGATTAGGGGCCTACAATCAAGTTTGTGGAGTTTGCAGGGAGTTAAGAAGTGGTTGAGTTTCTAAAGGGGTAGGTTCCATCTCTAGTCCTCTAAGATAGTCAAAGGAAAAGCCTAAGGCTAGATCCTAAGTACTAAAGAGAGAAGAGAAGACCTCATCAAAAATGAGGTCAACAAATGGACCCCCACATGTGTGGTGTGCCGACGGAGCACACCGCGCGTATCGGCGTCGACCGAAGAGAACAACACAACCAACACAACCAACACGAAGTCCAAGTGACAAACTCGGGACGAGCAAAAGAATTTCCGCCGGGGAGTATCGGTATGTTCCCAAACCGAGATACCCGAACTCTCGCTCGGGAAAAGAAAAGGAGGTGAGCTCCAAATCACAAGATTTTAAGAGATTGGATTTTAGATTCGTTTCATTTTTTTTTATTTCAAGTTTTAATTTTCGAGTTTGAATTTCAATTCGAGTTTCAATTTTAGTTTCATGCGGAGAAAAGAGTAGGCTAAGGCCCACCCGAATGCATTTCGTATGCCGAGAAGGAAGCAGGATCGAACCTATTCCATATGTGTATGCCGAGATGGATTAAGACCGAGCCTATCCCAAATGCCGAGGAAGAATAGACAAAGCTTATCCGAAATGCAGAGTGCTTTAATTTCAATTTCGCCGAGAGGATCAAATTTCGAGATCGTCGAGAAAGGAGCAGGACCGCGCCTATCCCTGCATCGAGAATCGCCGAGAAGGAGTCAGGCGGAAGCCTATCCCGAGTGCTGAGAATATGCTGAGAATTGCTGAGATTGCTGAGGATATGCTGAGAATGCTGAGAATTGCTGAGAACTGCTGAGATTGCTGAGAATTGCTAAGAATATGCTGAGGATTGCTGAGATTGCTGAGGATTCGTCGAGAATTTAATTATACAAATGAATTAATCGTCCAAGAATCTCAAGTTTTGTTATCTTTCTCAGTGAACTATGACATTCGAATATCCTATAGAGTGAAGTAACATTTCATTTAATATTCTGTTTAGGAGTTATGATAACTAAAGCTTTTGAGGGTAAATTGCTGTTCAAATGGTTTCGTGATTTAGTTTAATTTCCATTAATCGGTTTAAATTTGAATAGTTGTTCAAGTTATTTTAGATTTATTTTGAATTCTTTATGTCTTTCGTGATGTTATATTTAATTCAACTTAATTTAATTTAATTTAATTTAATCTTTAATTTAATCTTTAATTTAATTTAATTCAATTTAATTTAATTTATTTAATTTGATTTTATTTATTTAATTTAATTTAATTTAATTTAATTCAATTTAGTTTAATTTGATGTTAAATTAAATTAATTTGATTTGATTTAATTTTAATTTAATTTGATTTAATTTAATTTAATTTAATTTAATTTAATTTAATTTAATTTTAATTCATTTAATTTAATTTTTAATTTGGTTTAACTTAATTTAATTTGGTTTTATTTATTTAATTTAATTTAATTTAATTCATTTAATTTTATTTAATTTGTTTATTTAATTTAATTTAATTAAATTTAATTTAATTCAACTTTAAATTTAATTTAATTTAATTTAATTTAATCCAATTTAATTTACTTAATTTAATTTAATTTTTAATTTAATTTTATTTTTTAATTTTAATTGAAATTTTTAAAAGAGATTAGTAATTTAATTTTAGTTTAATGATTAAGTCTTTTAATGTTTTGAATTTGAGTTATCATTTTAATTAAGAATTGAATATTAATGAGATAATTAATTTAGGGATTTTTAAATTAAAGAATAAATCTCTTCCTAATAATATCCCTATTTTAATAATTCCAATTTTATTATTCTTCTAAATTTAATCAATTATTTAATTAAGGTTTAATCATTTTAAATTGCTTAATGGGTTTCTACCCTTTAATTATTTAAATTTCAATCATCCAAATCAGATTAGATCAAATATTTTACTTGCTAATTTTTTATTAAACCTAAAGTTTTAATTAAGGATTAAAAATTTTAATTACCACTTTACCCTTTAAGCTTAATAATTTCATAACTCACTAAATCGAACTCAAATGAACTTGAAATTTTTATGTGACTTCACTCATATGTCAATAAATACATGAGAGGAGAAAATGTGATTTTTCTGTATTTAATTTATTTATATAATTATTTTTGGTAGAAAATAGAGATTTCCAAGGAAAATTTAATAACATGACCAAGGGAAAGTTTCTGTCCTTAAGAAAATTAGGGGACATTCCTAATGACCAGAGGACCACTTGGACCAATTTTGGTGATTTTTTGAATTATATTATTTTTATTATAATTATTTTAAGTTTTGGAGTGTTAATTAATTTAAAAATAAAATAAATGTTGAAAAATGAATTTTATATTTTTAAAAAATCTCTCTGATATCAAGGAAATCAGAGAATCAAATTTTACAATTTTTTTATTTTTATATGATTTATTATAATTATTTTAATGAAAATGCTAGAAAATACATTTTTTTAATTTTAAAATTACCCTAGAGCTTTAAAATTTAATATCTCACTAAATAGACCTAAGAAAAATATGGGGTTTGTTCCTAAGTGATTAAAATTCAAAATGTGACATTTTGGTGAATTTTATTATTTTTGTGATTTTTATTATTTTTTAATTATTAAAATATTAAAATAATATTAAAAAATCAACTTTTTTAGAAAATTGAAATTTTAATTTTCTTAAATTCTCCTAATATCAGAGAGGCTCCAAAACTAATTTGGTGAATTTTTAAAAAGTATTTTGAAAGTTATGAATTTTTAAAGTTTAAATTGACTAAATCGGCTTAATCAACCCATTTAGTAGGGCTAACCAAGTCCAATTGGCCTCAAATTTTTATGGTGGGTTCCTCTGATCCTAAAGGTCAGTGGAGAATTGATTTCAAGTCAATTTGATGTATGGTTAGCTCTAATTAATTAGGGATCTATTTTGGGTGTTTAAGTAAATTAGGGTCATTCCAAGTGAGTTAACTCAAAATATATTTTTCATAGGGTTCTCTGGTCCTAAGGAACATTACCAAATTTTCTTAGAATTTATTTCACAACATGATAATTATTGGAATTAAAATACCACAAACAGTGACATAAACTTGGAAAATACATAACTCTTTATAGAGATGGCCTATGATCTTGAAAAGTTCAGAGAATGTTCCCAAGATCAAAGGCTTCAAAAGCCCTATGGTCTCATGCTATGATGAGTTGTATACATGCATGGAGAATTGAATGATTGAAAACACTATTTAATTAATTAAAAATAAAATATGCATCAAATAAATATAAAATCACTTCCACATTATTCTCCTCATTTCAGTGAGTAAGAGGGTATTTTTATTTTATTTTTTTGAGTTTTCTATGAAAAGTTATGAGTTTTTGAAGTTTAGGTTCAAAAATAAATAAATAAAATGCATTTCCCGCTCAAATGACACGTGTCGCGCTGCTTCTGGCTGGCGTGGTTTCCTGTTCAAGGATAAAGCTGCCGTCCAACTCCATCAATGCCGTCCGTGGGATACATGCCTGATCGGACGGCTGCTGCTCCTCTTTCTTTGTTCTATTCACTTAAAACCGTCCAACTTCAAACCTTGATATCTCCTCGATTCTCAACGAAATTTAATGAATTTTTTTTTAAAATGATCGTCTAATCGAGTAGCACACATCTATACAAGTGATGATATACTTAAAACATGTGAATAAGTACGTAAAATTAAAACATGATCGATTGGAGGAGAAACAAATTGATACCTTTGTCCAAGAGGTGAGGCCTCAATTGGAAATGATTTGATTGAACTTAGAAATGCTTGGAGAAGCTTTGGGAACAATTTGGCATAGTCTCCCCAAGGTAAATCTTGCATCTCCTCCCCTTGGTCATAGAGGTGGGGTTTAAATAAGGAAGGTTATGGTGGAGCTCGAGTGGCCATGAGGGTTGGCTTGGTTCATTCACCAAGGTTTTTTTTGCGAGAAAACTCACATGATTGAGCTTGATCTTGGTGCAATCAATCGGGTTATGCCATGTGTAAAGTCAAGGATTTAAATGGCATGGGTGTAAGGAGCATTTTTGGTCCAATTTGGGTCAATTCATGGTTTTGGCTTGGTTCACTCACCAAGGCTTGATTTGGGATGATGTGAGATCATTTGGGTCAGCCTCATATGTGTGGTGAAGTCCCCATCTAAGGTGAGGTGGCCAATTTTGGTTAAAGTGTTTCATGAATGGGGTTAAAAAGGTTTAGTGAAGGCTTAGGAAGGCTCCCCTCTTATTGCCATAAGTGGCATGGTGAGGTGGAAAGGGTTCCCCATAGCTTACATATGGCTTATTCATGGCTCCATGACTTCATTTGGCTTGCTCATGGCTTGGGAAAAGGTTGGCTCACTTGCATGGAAAAGGGTTATTTGGAATTTTGAAAACTTTGGATTCCATTGATGGGATTTGTCATGATGCTACAAATGGGTTGATTTCATGATGGTTTAAGACTTTGGTCAAATAGGATTATCAAAGGAATGATGAAGAAAAGGTTTCATGTGGGCTTGGTAATGGACTTTGGGCTTTTAAAAATTGGTAAATGTGGCTTTAGATAAAAAATTTCGCAAAGGGCCATGCCAAATAAATGTTGGGTTAAGGTTGAAATTGATGTAAAATTAATGTTGAAAATTTTTTTTGGGGGTGTTTCAAAGAGGTTTCAACTTTGTTTGGGTTTTGATTTTGGGGTTCTGGGCCCATTTGGGTTAGGTTTGGGTGTAGGCCCATTTAGGGGATTTTGGGTTTGGGTTGAATTTGAGTGAGGTTTGGGTCCAAATTTTGGGCAAATTATGTTAGGGTTTTGTTTGTGGGGATGTTAGGAAGATTTTAGAAAAGATTTGGGTTAAATTGGAGTTGAATCGGGCTAATTTGGGCTAAGTTTCGAGTCATGGGTCAAAATTGGTCTTTAAGGTCAAAAGTGAAATTAGATTTAAATGTCAATAAAATTGGGCTTGAATTTGGTCCAGATTGACATTTGGGATGTTGAATTGAAGTTTAGAATTGAATTGGACCAAAATCGGGGTCAATTGGGTAGGTTTGGTTTGACATCGGGTTCACTTGGGTTTAAAATGGGTTAAATTGGGGGTTTTGGTAAAAGTGGGGTAAATTGACAAAATCAGCCCATGGTGTAGTCGAACAAAATGAAATTGGGAATATTTGGGATTTTCTGAAATTTTCTGGAATTTTTAGAATTTTTTTGAATTTTTGGTCAAGAGGGGCATTTTGGTAATTTGGAGGGTATTGGGGGTATTTTTGGAATTTTTTGTATTTTTTGCTGTAAATGATCAATTTGAGTGGTATGGAAATGTTTAAGATCAATTTTGAGGAATTTTGGGTGATTTAGGAATTTTCGAGATTTCGAGTTATTCGTGCTTTTGGCAGGTTAGAGGTAGGGTCCTTGGGTCAAAAACTGAAATTTTGAAAAAATGAAGATTAATCAAATTTAAGTGACATGGAATCGTTTAGGTTGAGCCATGAAGCCATATTAAGCCCATATGAGTCATGAGAGGACTCATTTCGTGTATTCATTATGTTGTTCCTAACCCTCTTAGCCTGAGGCTTAGGGGTTAAGGACCATCCATGTGAATCACCTTCATGAGTCGTGAGGTCAAGTTAGGTATGGGTGTGGTTTTAGGAGATGTGTGAAAGTGTAGTGTATAAGTGTAGTGTGTGTAAGTCAGCCCTCACCGCACTGAGGCCACCTGTGGCGGCCCTAAGGCCAAAGAGTCCTATAGGAACTCATCCTTTAAACTTCCACATTCGATTTCAACCCTCTAGGTGATTAGGGCCTACAATCAAGTTCATGGAGTTTGCAGGAGTTAAGAAGTGGTCGAGTTTCTAAAGGGGTAGGTTCCATCTCTAGTCCTCTAAGATAGTCAAAGGGAAAAGCCTAAGGCTAGATCCTAAGTACTAAAGAGAGAAGAGAAGACCTCATAAAAAATGAGGTCAACAAATGGACCCCCACTAGGTGTGGTGTGCCGACGGAGCACACCGCGCGTATCGGCGTCGACCGAAGAGAACAACACAACCAACACGAAGTCCAGGTGACAAACTCGGGACGAAAGCAAAAGAATTTCCGCCGGGGAGTATCGGGTATGTTCCCAAACCGGAGATACCCGAACTCTCGCTCTGGAAAAGAAAAGGAGGTGAGCTCCAAATCACAAGATTTTAAGAGATTGGATTTTAGATTCGTTTCATTTTTTTTTATTTCAAGTTTTAATTTTGAGTTTGAATTTCAATTCGAGTTTCAATTTTAGTTTCATGCGGAGAAAAGTAGTAGGCTAAGGCCCACCCGAATGCATTTGTATGCCGAGAAGGAAGCAGGATCGAACCTATTCCATATGTGTATGCTCGAGATGGATTAAGACCGAGCCTATCCCAAATGCCGAGGAAGAATAGGACAAAGCTTATCCGAAATGCGAGTGCTTTAATTTCAATTTCGTCGAGAGGATCAAATTTCGAGATTGCCTGAGAAAGGAGTAGGACTCGTGCCTATCCCTAGTATTGAGAATCGCGAGAAGGAGTCGGCGAAGCCTATCCCGAGTGCTGAGAATATGCTGAGAATTGCTGAGATTGCTGAGGATATGCTGAGAATGCTGAGAATTGCTGAGAACTGCTGAGATTGCTGAGAATTGCTAAGAATATGCTGAGGATTGCTGAGATTGCTGAGGATTGCTGAGAATTTAATTATACAAATGAATTAATCGTCCAAGAATCTCAAGTTTTGTTATCTTTCTCAGTGAACTAGGACATTTGAATATCCTATAGGTGAAGTAACATTTCATTTAATATTCTGTTTAGGAGTTATGATAACTAAAGCTTTTGAGGGTAAATTGGTGTTCAAATGGTTTGTGATTTAGTTTAATTTCCATTAATGGGTTTAAATTTGGAATAGTGTTCGAGTTATTTTAGATTTATTTTGAATTCTTTATGTCTTTGGTGATGTTATATTTAATTCAACTTAATTTAATTTAATTTAATTTAATCTTTAATTTAATCTTTAATTTAATTTAATTCAATTTAATTTAATTTATTTAATTTGATTTTATTTATTTAATTTAATTTAATTTAATTTAATTCAATTTAGTTTAATTTGATGTTAAATTAAATTAATTTGATTTGATTTAATTTTAATTTAATTTGATTTAATTTAATTTAATTTAATTTAATTTAATTTAATTTAATTTTAATTCATTTAATTTAATTTTTAATTTGGTTTAACTTAATTTAATTTGGTTTTATTTATTTAATTTAATTTAATTTAATTCATTTAATTTTATTTAATTTGTTTATTTAATTTAATTTAATTAAATTTAATTTAATTCAACTTTAAATTTAATTTAATTTAATTTAATTTAATCCAATTTAATTTACATAATTTAATTTAATTTTTAATTTAATTTAATTTTTTAATTTTAATTGAAATTTTTAAAAGAGATTAATAATTTAATTTTAGTTTAATGATTAAGTCTTTTAATGTTTTGAATTTGAGTTATCATTTTAATTAAGAATTGAATATTAATGAGATAATTAATTTAGGGATTTTTAAATTAAAGAATAAATCTCTTCCTAATAATATCCCTATTTTAATAATTCCAATTTTATTATTCTTCCAAATTTAATCAATTATTTAATTAAGGTTTAATCATTTTAAATTGCTTAATGGGTTTCTACCCTTTAATTATTTAAATTTTAATCATCCAAATCAGATTAGGATCAAATATTTTACTTGCTAATTTTTTATTAAACCTAAAGTTTTAATTAAGGATTAAAAATTTTAATTACCACTTTACCCTTTAAGCTTAATAATTTCATAACTCACTAAATTGAACTCAAATAAACTTGAAATTTTTATGTGACTTCACTCATATGTCAATAAATACATGAGAGGAGAAAATGTGATTTTTCTCGTATTTAATTTATTTATATAATTATTTTTGGTAGAAAATAGAGATTTCCAAGGAAAATTTAATAACATGACCAAGGGAAAGTTTCTGTCCTTAAGAAAATTAGGGGACATTTCTAATGACCAGAGGACCACTTGGACCAATTTTGGTGATTTTTTGAATTATATTATTTTTATTATAATTATTTTAAGTTTTGGAGTGTTAATTAATTTAAAAATAAAATAAATGTTGAAAAATGAATTATATTTTTAAAAAATCTCTCTGATATCAAAGAAATCAGAGAATCAAATTTTACAATTTTTTTATTTTTATATGATTTATTATAATTATTTTAATGAAAATGCTAGAAAATACATTTTTTTAATTTTAAAATTACCCTAGAGCTTTAAAATTTAATATCTCACTAAATAGACCTAAGAAAAATATGGGGTTTGTTCCTAAGTGATTAAAATTCAAAATGTGACATTTTGGTGAATTTTATTATTTTTGTGATTTTTATTATTTTTTAATTATTAAAATATTAAAATAATATTAAAAAATCAACTTTTTTAGAAAATTGAAATTTTAATTTTCTTAAATTCCCCTAATATCAGAGAGGCTCCAAAACTAATTTGGTGAATTTTTAAAAAGTATTTTGAAAGTTATGAATTTTTAAAGTTTAAATTGACTAAATGGCTTAATCAACCCATTTAGTAGGGCTAACCAAGTCCAATTGGCCTCAAATTTTTATGGTGGGTTTCTCTGATCCTAAAGGTCAGTGGAGAAATGATTTCAAGTCAATTTGATGTATGGTTAGCTCTAATTAATTAGGGATCTATTTTGGGTGTTTAAGTAAATTAGGGTCATTCCAAGTGAGTTAACTCAAAATATATTTTTCATAGGGTCCTCTGGTCCTAAGGAACATTACCAAATTTTCTTAGAATTTATTTCACAACATGATAATTATTGGAATTAAAATACCACAAACAGTGACATAAACTTGGAAAATACATAACTCTTTATAGAGATGGCCTATGATCTTGAAAAGTTCAGAGAATGTTTCCAAGATCAAAGGCTTCAAAAGCCCTATGGTCTCATGCTATGATGAGTTTTATACATGCATGGAGAATTGAATGATTGAAAACACTATTTAATTAATTAAAAATAAAATATGCATCAAATAAATATAAAATCACTTCCACATTATTCTCCTCGTTTCAGTGAGCAAGAGGGTATTTTTATTTTATTTTTTTGAGTTTTCTATGAAAAGTTATGAGTTTTTGAAGTTTAGGTTCAAAAATAAATAAAAAAAATGCATTTCCCGCTCAAATGACACGTGTCGCGCTGCTTCTGGCTGGCGTGGTTTCCTGTTCAAGGATAAAGCCGCCGTCCAACTCCATCGCGTGCCGTCCGTGGGATACATGCCCGATCGGACGGCCGTCGCTCCTCTTTCTTTGTTCTATTCACTTAAAACCGTCCAACTTCAAACCTTGATATCTCCCTCGATTCTCAACGAAATTTAATGAATTTTTTTTTAAAATGATCGTCTAATTGAGTAGCACACATCTATACGGTGATGATATACTTAAAACATGTGAATAAGTACGAACATTAAAACATGCTCGATCGGAGGAGAAAAAAAATTGATACCTTTGTCCAAGAGGTGAGGCCTCAATTGGAAATGATTTGATTGAACTTAGAAATGCTTGGAGAAGCTTTGGGAACAATTTGGCATAGTCTCCCCAAGGTAAATCTTGCATCTCCTCCCCTTGGTCATAGAGGTGGGGTTTAAATAAGGAAGGTTATGGTGGAGCTCGAGTGGCCATGAGGGTTGGCTTGGTTCATTCACCAAGGTTTTTTTTGCTGAGAAAAACTCACATGATTGAGCTTGATCTTGGTGCAATCAATTGGGTTATGCCATGTGTAAAATCAAGGATTTAAATGGCATGGGTGTAAGGAGCATTTTTGGTCCAATTTGGGTCAATTCATGGTTTTGGCTTGGTTCACTCACCAAGGCTTGATTCGGGATGATGTGAGATCATTCGAGTCGGCCTCATATGTGTGGTGAAGTCCCCATCTAAGGTGAGGTGGCCAATTTTGGTTAAAGTGTTTCATGAATGGGGTTAAAAAGGTTTAGTGAAGGCTTAGGAAGGCTCCCTCTTCTTGCCATAAGTGGCATGGTGAGGTGGAAAGGGCTCCCCATAGCTTGCATATGGCTTATTCATGGCTCCATGACTTCATTTGGCTTGCTCATGGCTCTGGGAAAAGGTTGGCTCACTTGCATGGAAAAGGGTTATTTGGAATTTTGAAAACTTTGGATTCCATTGATGGGATTTGTCATGATGCTACAAATGGGTTGATTTCATGATGGTTTAAGACTTTGGTCAAATAGGATTATCAAAGGAATGATGAAGAAAAGGTTTCATGTGGGCTTGGTAATGGACTTTGGGCTTTTAAAATTTGGTAAATGTGGGCTTTTAGATAAAAAATTTTGCAAAGGGCCATGCCAAATAAATGTTGGGTTAAGGTTGAAATTGATGTAAAATTAATGTTGAAAAATTTTTTTGGGGGTGTTTCAAAGAGGTTTCAACTTTGTTTGGGTTTTGATTTTGGGGTTCGGGCCCATTCTGGGTTAGGTTTCGGGTGTAGGCCCATTTAGGGGATTTTGGGTTTGGGTTGAATTTGAGTGAGGTTTGGGTCCAAATTTTGGGCAAATTATGTTAGTGTTTTGTTTTTGGGGATGTTAGGAAGATTTTAGAAAAGATTTAGGTTAAATTGGAGTTGAATTGGGCTAATTTGGGCTAAGTTTGAGTCATGGGTCAAAATTGGTCTTTAAGGTCAAAAGTGAAATTGGATTTAAATGTCAATAAAATTGGGCTTGAATTTGGTCTAGATTGACATTTGGGATGTTGAATTGAAGTTTAGAATTGAATTGGACCAAAATTGGGGTCAATTGGGTAGGTTTGGTTCGACATTGGGTTCACTCGGGTTTAAAATGGTTAAATTGGGGGTTTTGGTAAAAGTGGGGTAAATTGACAAAATCAGCCCATTGTGTAGTTGAACAAAATGAAATTGGGAATATTTGGGATTTTCTGAAATTTTCTGGGAATTTTTGGAATTTTTTTTGAATTTTTTGGTCAAGAGGGGCATTTTGGTAATTTGGAGGGTATTGGGGGTATTTTTGGAATTTTTTGTATTTTTTGCTGTAAATGATCAATTTGAGTGGTATGGAAATATTTAAGATCAATTTTTAGGAATTTTGGGTGATTTAGGAATTTTGGAGATTTTGAGCTATTCGTGCTTTTGTAGGTTAGGAGGGTGTAGGGTCCCGGGGTCAAAAACCGAAATTTTGAAAAAATGAAGATTAATCAAATTTAAGTGACATGGAATCGTTTAGGTTGAGCCATGAAGCCATATTAAGCCCATATGAGCCATGAGAGGACTCATTTTGTGTATTCATTATGTTGTTCCTAACCCTCTTGACCAAGGGCTTAGGGGTTAAGGACCATCCATGTGAATCACCTTCATGAGTCGAGAGGTCAAGTTGGGTATGGGTGTGGTTTTAGGAGATGTGTGAAAGTGTAGTGTATAAGTGTAGTGGTGTGTAAGTCAGCCCTCACTGCACCAGTGCCACCTGTGGCGACTCTAAGGCCAAAGAGTCCTATAGAACTCATCCTTTAAACTTCCACATTTGATTTCAACCCTCTAGGTGATTAGGGGCCTACAATCAAGTTTGTGGAGTTTGCAGGGAGTTAAGAAGTGGTTGAGTTTCTAAAGGGGTAGGTTCCATCTCTAGTCCTCTAAGATAGTCAAAGGAAAAGCCTAAGGCTAGATCCTAAGTACTAAAGAGAGAAGAGAAGACCTCATCAAAAATGAGGTCAACAAATGGACCCCCAATAGTGTGTGGTGTGCCGACGGAGCACACCGCGCGTATCGGCGTTGACCGAAGAGAACAACACAACCAACACAGAAGTCCGAGTGACAAACTTGGGACGAAGCAAAAGAATTTCCGCCTGGGAGTATCGGGTATGTTCCCAAACCGGAGATACCTGAACTCTCGCTCGGGAAAAGAAAAGGAGGTGAGCTCCAAATCACAAGATTTTAAGAGATTGGATTTTAGATTCGTTTCATTTTTTTTATTTCAAGTTTTAATTTTGAGTTTGAATTTCAATTTGAGTTTCAATTTTAGTTTCATGCGGAGAAAAGAGTAGGGCTAAGGCCCACCCGAATGCATTTGTATGCTGAGAAGGAAGCAGGACTGAACCTATTCCATATGTGTATGCTGAGATGGATTAAGACTGAGCCTATCCCAAATGCCGAGGAAGAATAGACAAAGCTTATCCGAAATGCAGAGTGCTTTAATTTCAATTTCTGCCGAGAGGATCAAATTTCGAGATTGCCGAGAAAGGAGTAGACCGTGCCTATCCCTAGTATCGAGAATCGTCGAGAAGGGAGTCGGCGGAAGCCTATCCCGAGTGCCGAGAATATGCCGAGAATTGCCGAGATTGCCGAGGATATGCCGAGAATGCCGAGAATTGCCGAGAACTCGCCGAGATTGCCGAGAATTGCTAAGAATATGCCGAGGATCGTCCGAGATTGCCGAGGATTGCCGAGAATGCCGAGGATTGCCGAGGATTGCCGGGGATTGCCGCGAATTGCCGAGAATATGCCGAGGATTGCCGAGATTGTCGAGGATTGCCGAGATTGCCGAGATTGCCGAGGATTGCCGAGATTGCCGAGGATTGCCGAGATTCGCCGAGGATTGTCGAGAAGGAGCAGGCGGAAGCCTATGCAAGTGCCGAGAACCGCCGAGATTCCGTGAATGCAGCAGATATCGAAGAATTTTGCCGACTTATGCCGAGACCGAAGAATTTTATTGAAATTTATTTATGCAGAGATCGAGGGAAATTTTGCCGAGGTCCATGGGAATTTTTGCCGAGATTCAGCTTTATGCAGATGGTTGTGAAAAATTTTATCGATATTTGATTTGTGCTACGACTATGAAGAATTTTACCGAGATTCGGCTTATGTTGAGATTTCGAGAAAGATTTTGCCGATATTTGGGAATGCGAGTTTTATGAATGCAGAGACTGAATATATTGCTGAGATTTATGAATGCGGAGATTGTGAAAACATATTGTAAAGTGCAGAGAATGTTTGTAGAAGTTCATGTAGTGCTGAATTTTATCGAAATGTTATGCAGAGATTTTTGAAAATTCACAAGGTGCAAAGTTCTTTTTTTTTGTTCAAATGTTGAATTTTATTTTGTTTGATGCAGAGTTTTATTTGGTTTCATTTGTTTTAAGAGCTGGACCCAGTTTTAGACAAGTGCGACATCGCGCTTCGTAGGACAAGAATTTGTCTCCGAAGCATCACGATGCGCAAGTACTTCCGAGGGTATCATCAACCGTAGATAATAACTCACTCTTTAAGTTGCTATCGGAATTTATATTCTTTCAAGCACCTATAAAGATGTGTTATCTCTAAGGACGTCGCAGCTTAGGAGGCCGCAACTCCGTAGCTTTGTTCGTAGCAGCTTGTCATTTGATTTTGTCACCGATTTCGTAAAGGGTGTTCACATTGTCTTCGAGAAATTACTATGACGTTCTTTGAACCGACGTTGAAGTTGTATTTGCCGGGCGCCGAAGGATACGACTTCGGGGTTGAATTTACATTAACTCGCTAATATCGTTGTCATTTGTTTAGTTCTTTCTTCCCGGGCTTAAGTAGATTTCAAAATTTATGTTCATGTGATTAAAATATTTTTCACCGTCCAAAGATATTTCGAGCCGCTTAATGACCGTCCAAAAGACATAAAATCACTTGACTCTTTTCAAAGCATAATATCGTAGGAAACTTCTTAAGGTTGTATTTTAAGTTTTATTAATCGTGGAGGATTAAGACACCAATTTTCGATTATATGCTCGCCTTAAGCTTCTTCTCGTGGAGCATTCTTTTTCTCTTTTTTTCTTGAGCTTTTCGCTCTCCTTTTTTTTATCGAGGATTACTATATCTAGTGAAGCACGTATTAAAGATTTTGAATGTCCGGATTGTGACACCAATTTTTGATTGTGTGCTCACCTCAAGCTTCTCCTCGTGAACACCCTTTTTTTTTCTTTTTTTTGCTCCTTTTGTTTTCCGAGAATTACCGTATCTCGGCAAAGGCATATTTCGTTAAAGATTTTGAATGTCAAAAACTCCCCCAACTAATAATTCCAAAATGTTTCTTAACATGAATCCCGGGATATTATAACTTATTCGAAAGTCCGGACCTGACCACATGGCCGGAAATTAAAAGGCTTGTTATATCCCGAATCAATTACTCGTATTTCAACCACACTACTTCATTTTGAAATCAATTTAGGACCCAATCCAAATTCCTTAAAGTAAACGACTCAGCTTATTAGAGCATTAATTTCATTCTTCCCCGAAACCATAGTCTTAGCAAAATATCCAAATTTAAGCTTTCCAAACATCGAGCGCTTCCGGACAAAAACAAACTCTTTGTCATTCATTCATTACAAGAAGAAGGATGGTACGCACCAATACCGATCGTGCTAATATCTTCTTTCAAATGTCAAAAGTAATAGCAACCAAAAAGTGTCACGTCCGTTGTCACTGCGTAGGAACCAATCGAAGCAAACAAATCGCCCGAAATCATATCGATATAACTTATTTCAAGTTCCTTTCAAATATTCATCGTGGATTGTTACGCTTCCATTCTTGAAATTTTTCTCCAGCCATTCTTTGAAACCGATATAGCCTTTCAATGGTGTGCCCAAGCATTCCGTGATATGGGCAATAGTCGGGATGATTCTTCTTGTTAACTTCCGCCGGTTTCTTTGCCTCAGCAATCCGAACTCGGCTTCTTAATCAAATTCCGAAACATCTTTTCCACTCGCCTCATCTTTGAAAGAATATACTCGCTTAGTTTCTGGCCGTAGACGGACCCCGTCTTCCATCCATCCGAAGCGACCACCGTCGAGACGACCGTTGATAGCTTCGTTGTCGAGGCCGTTCAATTTGGATCCGCATCGGCCGCTTGTCTTTATCCACCACCGCCATTGTCTCGTACTCCTTAAATGTCTTCGACCGACTCTAGCTTTTCGAATTTTTTGGAAAACCCAACTCGTTCGGCTTCCTCTTGCAAAATTCCAGCTTTGCAAAGTAGTTTCTCGAACGTTTTGATTGTGAATCCTTTCGAGGAGAAATGCAACCGGTCCATGGATGCTCTTTAAGAGAATTTCAACTGCACGTTGCTCCTGGAGTTGTGACACACTTCGAGCTTAAATTTCTCCATCGCAAAATGTAGTCTACCAATGTTTCGGTCGACTTCGTCTCTCCACCACAAGATCACCGATGGTGAAATGGTGTCTAGCTCCGCCGAACCGCTCGACAAAGAGGTCTTCCAATTCTACGAACGTTCTCACCGAACCATTTAGCAGCTCGCGTACCCGCCGAATGTAACCCCCGAAAGGCTATTCACAAATCGACGACACAACAATGCATCGCTACTCCCGCGTTGCAAAGAATCTTGCTCGAAAGTGTGCAACATGCCGTCTGGGGTTTCCGTACCATCAAAAATCTTGAACCGAGGTGATACAAAACCTCTCGGGATATCGGACAAGCATCAAACTCTTCGTGGTATGGTCTACCCTTCGGAATCGATGTTCGTTCTTTGGATCGAGCCGTGGTTTCTCTCACCTCGTTGTTCCACCATTTGCTTAATGTCCTTTCTCGGTACTCGGACCCCGAACCGAATCCCTCTTCCGTTGTACATTGACGGTGAACTCCCTTCTTTCATCCATAACATTAATGATCTCTAGTTCGTTTGTTTCGGAGGTGTTATTTGCGGTGATTGTGACTTTCCTCGAATTGTGGCCATAGCAGACCATCACTTCTTCTAGTTGCTTCTTCAAATGGTTGATATGTTCATCTCGTTGTCGAATGGCCCTTCGCCAATCCTCCGCGGCGTTCTCTTCACCAAAAGGCGCAGTGTCGCTCGCGGATAATGTTGATCGGGTCTCGACGACGTCGATTTCTCGCGAATTCACCTTCCATGAAATCTCGCTAGTTCGTAATCTTCCTCTTCAATGTTGTTTTTCCGATCTTTAGACATTTGTGCAATGTTAGCTCGAAGCTTTTCCACAGCCTCCTCAATCGACTTTCCTTTGATGACTTTAAGGTCAACTCGGAGATTTTCGAGAAACATCACTTATTTCTTCGAGTAACGGTGTTGTCATGTAGAATCCAATCGAATCATCCGAAATGATATTTACAGCACCTCTTTAATTTTCTTTTAAATATTCTTCCCGCATTACCACCTTTCCACTTCGAAATTCTCCTCAAGCCAATCCTCGAAGCCGAAGCAGTCCTCAATGGTGTGTCCAACGAACTCCGTGGTATGGCGTACCTTGGATGTCCTTTCTTGTTGATCTCGTCGGGTTTCTTCGGCTCCGGTAGTCCGAATTCGGCCTCTTGATTAGATTTTTGAAAATCTTTGCCACGGCATCATCCTTGAAGGAATAGTTTCGTGTAACCGATCCGACGTTGTTGGAACCTTTCTTTGCCTATCCGGTACAGGCCTCATCCGGAACAACTGTTCTTCGACCGTTGCAAGTGTCGTTGCGGCCGCTTGACTTTCGTAATCCCTTGATCGCATTTCCATTCCTGTGCCTTTGTCATTTGTACGAACTTCGAATCAGACCCAATCTTGAACTTAGAAGACGGCAAAACACAAGCATCAACTCGACTCTTCCTCATGTAGAATATCTTTTCCTTTAATCAGCGAGGCGATCGGTACAACGGTAATGAATCCGACAAGAGGAGCGAAATAACTTTAGGAGACGTCCCAACGCTTGTAATGACAACAGAGTTCTTTTCAATCCATTCCTTCTTTGGCATGGGAAGTTCCTCAACGTACTTCGGGTTGAACATTACAATAGGCTTAACGAACTTGCTCATTTCGGGCTTCACTATTTCAATAGCCACATCCCCAAACTTAACTTCAACATCGTTGAACCCTTGTCTAAACTTAATGACTGACAGATCAGACAGCTCATCCCTACTGACGGTGAACTCTACTCCGGAGGTGAAAGAAAAGATCAACTTCGGTGAAGACATTGTCCCTGTCATTTGAAGAAATCCCAGAAGTCAGTGACGTCCCGTGTCTTGTAATTTCAACGGTAATACTCAAGTTAACGCACTTGTCCTGTAAACTGGGCATCCTTTAAAATTTATTCATGTGAAAATTTTTTTATCTCAAAATTTTGCATTTTGTTTTATTATTGTGTATTCAATGGGTTTTCAGAATTTTATTTTGAATTGAAATTTTAACAAAATTTTATTTTGTTTAAAGTTTATTGGAAGGTTTTTAGAGCGGAATTTCGGCTCGACATGTTTACAACAAGTCAAACCTAAAGAAGAATGAAGTATCGGACCTAATCCGAGATTTAGAGGAGGTCGAATTCACATTCAAATCACATGAATAGATCGCTCCAATTCTAACACATCTATCTGGGGTCTACCTCGCCTCTTTAGGGAGGTGGGAGGATTCCGGAACCTCTCCGTTTAGGGGTGTCTAAACAATGGCTCCGGCATCCAAAAGGAGTCGACTATACTCACTCAAGACGTAAATGAGCGGGTACGTCAACGGAAAGAATAGTAGTTTGGTCCACTAGGGGCATGGAATCACTACCGATTTATGAAAGCAAAACCATCCGATCAAAATGGAGAGAGAAACTTTTCCTCACGGAGTCGCCGAAGTTGTCGGCATATTTTTTAGGTTGTGTGTTTTGAAAAGGGGTCGCCTACGAAATTGTCGGCGAATTTTTAATTTAATAAATAATTTGAAAAGGTAGTATTTGATTTTAAAAATAATTTTTAAATTTTAACATTTTAAGATATGAAATCAAACCGATCTCACATCCCAAATAGTTTATACAAACGAGCACCGCACCACAAACCGTGTATCTATCCCGAAGAATAGACACACCGCTCGATGATGGGGCTCGATTAAATAAACTAGGAGATTTGTGACATCCGTTTGGTCCGCGAACCAATTTTATAAGCCGACAAGTTCCCCCGCTTAATATAAATGAATTAAGCGTGGTTTATATTACTCCGGGTTCTTAAAGTTCCCTATAAGGGCAAGCCCCTATAGTTAATTACATCTTAAGTGACGGGAATCACCTAAGAAAACTCTCAATAATGATCAGTGGTTTTGCTCTCAAGAATTTCAAAGTTTAAGGTTTTCAAACAATTGGATTTTGGAAATTTCAATAGGGAATAGCTCAAATTTGGAACAGTTTATTTTAGGAGTCCAAAGGAAGAGGAGTAGGGATGTCACAAACCCGAAGTGAACTTCAGATGACTTCCCAGACTATCCTAATGTTAGGCTTTGAATTTCAGGAATTCCGAATGTTTATTTAATGTTTTAATCTTGCCAATTTTAATTAATTAGGGCTTATATTTATATGACAGAATCATACAAATAGCCTCGAAGATATGAGGGTTTATACCGTATTAGACGACTACCTCGGAATCCTAAGACCGGTTAGGGCTTAATTTGCTATGCAAATGCCTAACGAGGGGTTGAGGATTTATGTTGCACTAGGCAAACTACCTCGAAGTCCTATGGCTTTGTTATTTAATTCTAGGAAAGTTTTGCTGAAGTAGACTCAGGTTTTGCTGATGATGATGGCCGTGCTGCCCACCATGCTCCGAGCTCCTTGTTGTTGCGGAGGTTCAATTTTAGAAGTCATAAATCGTGGATGAGAAAAGTGTTTTGGTTTAGCTAAAATCTTAATTTCCAAGTGTTTTCAATATTTTAATTAAAACAAATCTTAAAGTTGATTATAACGACACCGGTTAAGATCCCACTGGTTCCATCCTTCCGGCATCATTATTTTTATCGGATTCACTTAGTCCGTATGAATTTACTAAACTCAACCGAATGAGTTCCACACTTTCATTTAGACCGTGGAAATCCCGT